>APFE031034352.1:0-16035 GCA_000404065.3 Pinus taeda
GATTAGTGAAGATAGTCAAATTCTGAACACATTAGAAAATTTTGAACCATCTTCAGAATATGACTCCACACAGTTTCAGTTCGATTTTGACATTGAGTGTCTATCATCTAGACAAATGTCTCATTTCTCTATGGAAGAGTTTGGTAGTTCTGCCATTGAGATCTTTCCAGGAAAAACATTAAATATCAACAAAAACTTGTAAAAATCACAACAGGAGGAGCTAGCCAGAATCTTGCAAAAACATTCCACTGCATTTGCATGGGATTATACCGATATGAAAGGTATTGACCCTAAGACTTGCATTCATCACATCTACATTGAGGAAAACAGTAGACCAATCAGACAACCTCAAAGAAGGATGAATACAAACCTTAGGGAGATAGTGAACGAAGAGCTCCAAAAGTTACTTAATATAAACTTCATTTATCCAATTTCAGATAGCCGATGGGTTTCTCCTTTGGTTATAGTACCTAAAAAGAATGGTAAATGGAGGGTTTGCATTGATTACAAGGAATTGAACAAAGCAAATTTGAAGGATCACTTTCCTTTACCCTTTATTGATCAAGTATAAGATACTTTAGCAGGCAAAAAGTATTTCTCATTTTTGGATGGTTTTAGTGGTTACAATCAAATTCAAGTAGCACCTGAGGATCAGGACAAGACCACATTTACCTTTCCATGGGGAACTTTTGCTTACCGAGTACTTCCTTTTGGATTATGTAATGCACCCGCAACATTTCAAAGGGCAGTACTAGGAATCTTTTCATATCTAATTCATGGTTGTGTAGAGGTTTATATGGATGATTTTACAGTTTATGGCGATTCATTTGAAGAGGCATTAGAGAATTTGGAAAAGGTCCTTATAAGATGTAAGGAGATAAACGTTTCATTAAGTCATGAGAAATGCTTTATGATGTTTACTGAATGGATTGTTTTAGGACATCATATTTCAGGGGATGGGATTAAAGTTGATAGATCAAAAGTTGAGGTCATCTCCAAGTTGCCTATTCCAAATTGTCAAAAAGATGTTAGAATTTTTCTTGGATTTACTGGGTATTATAGAAGATTTATTGAAAACTTCACCAAAATAGCATCTCCACTCTTCAAATTACTTACAAAAGACTCTGAATTCAAATGGGATCCTAATTGTCAATCTGCATTTGAAGCTTTGAAAACAAGAATATCCGAAGCACCCATTTTGAGAGGGCCAAATTGGAAACTTCCTTTCCATATTTCTACAGATGCTTCAGATACAGCTCTAGGAGCTGTGTTGGGTCAAAAGGATTTAGTTCCTTATGCCATTTACTATACCAGTAAGAATTTGAGTCCCACTGAGTTAAATTATACTGTGACTGAGAAAGAGTTCTTAGCTGTTGTTCATGCAATCAACAAGTTTAGACATTCTATAACAGGCTATGAAACTTTTGTCCATACTGATCATTCTGCAATTAGATATCTCATGAACAAACCTGTTACTAATGGCAGAGTTACAAGATGGCTTTTACTTTTACAAGAATTCAATACTACTATGTTGGATAGACCATGGAAACAAAATACAGTAGATGATTTCTTGTCTAGAATCCAAAATACTAACGAAGATTCTCCTGTAGAGGATAAGTTTCCAGATGAATATTTGTTTGCAATAACTACTAAGACTCCTTGGTATGCAGATATTGCTAACTACTTGGTTACAGGGAAGCTACCTCCACACTTATTTCCTAATGAAAAAAGGAAAATTATTCAGGAGAGTTCAAATTATTCATGGATTTCTAATGAATTGTTTAAAACAGGGCTAGAATGTGTGATCAGAAGATGTGTTCGGGAAGATGAAATACCTGACATCCTCAAGGCATGTCATGATGAACCATGCGGTGGACACTTCGCTGACAAGAGGACGGCCTATAAAATCCTTTCTTTAGGATATTATTGGCCTTCTCTCTTCAAAGATGCAAAACAATATGTCAGAAGGTGTGACAGCTGCCAAAGAGTTGGGAGACCGACTCTTTCAAATGAAATGCCATTACAGCCACAGGTACTCATTGAACCCTTTGAAAAATGGGCTTTAGATTTCATTAGACCAATTAATCCACCATCTAGACAAAAGAAATATATATTTGTTTGCACTGATTATGTCACTAAATGGGTAGAAGCCAAGGCATTGCCTTCTGCCACTGAAAATTCAGTTGTTCAATTTCTTTTTGAGGATATTTTTACTCGTTTTGGTGTCCCAAGAGAAATTGTGACAGATCAAGGAAGTCAATTCACATCTAACTTGATGGAGAAGCTGATGGAAGAATACAAAATCAAGCACAGAAAATCTACTCCTTACCATCCTCAAGCAAATGGCCAAGTGGAATCTACAAACAAAGTTCTTGAGAGCATCATCACCAAAACTGTTCATCTCCACATAAGAGATTGGGCAGAAAGGCTTCCTGAAGCCTTATGGACCTATAGAACTACAGGGAGGAACACAACAAGACATTCTCCCTATGAACTTGTTTATGGGAAAGAAGTCCTGCTCCCCATTTAGTTTCAAATCAAGACCTTCAAGATGGCAGTCCAGTTGGGGATGAATCTATCAGAAGCCCAAAAGCACAGAATGGAGCAGCTGAATGAGCTAGATGAGATCAGACAAGATGCAATTCTAAGGACTGATCTAGTTCAACATCAAAGAGCTAAGTGGCATGACAGATATATTAAAGAGAGAAAGTTTCAAGAGGGAGATTGAGCTTTACTGTTTGATTCCAAGTTTAAAGACTTCAAAGGAAAAGATCAGACTCATTGGCTTGGGCCATATTAGATTGTTAAAGTCTTTAATAATGGAGCAGTAAGAATCAAGACCATTGATGAATTCCAGACTCCTCTTATTGTGAATGGCCACCGATTGAAAATTTATCATAATCCACTTTCCAAAGAGGAGTTTGTCAAAATGTTCCAAGAGAATTCTGCAATAAGGCTGGTGGAGAAGAATCCTTCTCCCCCATCAGCCTAATATTTGTTTCTTGTAGTTTTTGAAAAAAAAATGTGTAGAAGCCTGAAAACCAATCATAGATTGGCAGTCTTATACAGAAAATATAGAGTGAAAATCAGGGACACCTGACACTCTATATTTTCCAAAAAAAATCTCCTCTCCTTTTCTTTCCATCTTCACTTCATCTCACTTACCCATTTCATTTCACCTCCATCTCATTCTCATCTCCATTTCACTTGATTCCACTCCATTTTCACTTCATTCTCATTCCATTTCATTCCATCAATAAAAGTCCCCCTTTAGGACTATTTTCATTCAATTGGTTTTCCTCTAGCTATCTTTGTGCAGTCAAGAGGGTGTTGTCTCAGTTTCCACAACTGGGAACCGTTTCCGCAGCCAGAAATGATTTTCGCAGCCAGCATCACTCTGTTTTCAAAAATACAATCAACTGTTAGTGCCATAATCATGAAATGCAGGGGTAATTGAGCTAAAGACATGGGGTATCTCCAAGATATCAAACAAGAGCAACTGGTTAGAAACCTTGAGCAAGAATTGACAAAGTTTCCAAAGGTATGATCAAAAATCTTTATCAAATAACAATTCAAGTCATAATTACATATAGTTATTAAACCATAACAGGTTCTCCTATGTGCAATGATTTGATATGTTAGCCCACTATCACTCTTATTCCGCGATATCACTCCACACACCTCGCATTCATTTCCCTAACGGTCTCATGATTACTCCAAGTTTGAACTCAAGTATGCCTGCACTTCTATTTATTACCCATACTCTTGAGATGTGACCTATTGTGTTACGGCTCTTCCCAGCCGTAATTTCCACAGCCATCTGTTGAGACGTGTAAAATCTCATACACAGTCATCCGACTCGAAAGAATCATGTCGTTACTCCACTCGCTTATCACTCCACTTATACCATACTCCTCGCATGCATTCACATTTCATTTTGTGAACTCGTTTACCACTACTCACCCACTGTTCCTCCTATAATTCGGGTATTTCCATTCACTATTCTCTATTTCCGACTGCAATCACTACAGTTTCCTCTAAACCCTGATTGTAGTCACTACAGTCATCCTAAACCCTGACTAGAGTCATTATAGTCTGTCTGAAATCCTGTAACAGAGCTATTTTTTCCCTTAACCCTCACACACAGAAGAACTCTCAGTGGAATTTAAAACAGAGGATGGGAAAATTACTGAGAGCTGAGCCGGAAGGACCGAAATACTTGGAGGGTTATCCTCAATTTAAGGAATTGCTGAAGAAAGTCAGATGGCTACGATTTATCCAGAAGTTTAAAGGCTATAACAAGGAGGTGACCTAAACTTTTGCGAGGTCCTTTAATGGACAAACAGTGGAGGTTGGAGACTTGAAATTCACAGTGACCGAGGCCACAGTAGCAGCTGCCATGGGCCTACCTCAAAAAGGTGAATGGTGGTTTAAAAATAGAAGTGTGGACGATCAAATATCGAGAACCATGCTACAAAACCAAGGTATGGATACCACTGTATTTACAAGAGGCATCCATGTTCATGTATTAAAAGAGGAATGATCTAGTCTGCTGTTAGTCATCCAGAAATTTATCACGTGTGAAGGCCATTTTGGCTCTATGTATATGTATCATGTCAGACTGATGATGAATTTCATAGACGGTCACACTCTTAATTTGCCTCATTTTCTGTTATCAAGTTTGAAAAAGATGAGTTTTACAGTTCAAAAACATGTAGGCAATATTGAACCTCATCTTTACCATCATGGGCTCATAAAAATTCTTATTGAGGATCAGTTGAAGAAAACTAAGGATACATGGGAGCAATTCTTAACAAGAAACTACTTCCGAGAGCCGTCTGAGGCCTTTGGAAGTAGTCTACCAAAAATTCCAAGGAAAAGTAGGAGGAAAGAGAAAAATATTGCAGTCCAAGACTCCCCTACAATAGAAATTCAAGAAACTGTCCAAACAAAAGAAGAAGACCGAGTTAAAAGTAAGAAATAGAAGAAAGAAAAATGCAAAAGAACCATTCAAGAGATCTATCCATCCCCTAAGCAATCCATAGAAGAAGATTATCAGCCTCTGTCAGAAAGATTAGTAGATCTTCAAGCTGTTGCCATAGCCAAGAAAAAGCAAAAAGGAAAATAGAGTGCACAAAAGAAGAGTACTAGTTCATACTTAAGAAGAAGCACTACGCTAAAAGGGAAGGGGAATAAAACAAAAGAAAAACAGTCTCACTTTATTGATTTAGGTGAAGAGACACTTGAAAAGTCTCCAGCGCAGCCAAGCATTGAGTCAAGTCCTCCACGTGAGGAAAGCCCTTTTTGGCCAGAAAGAGAGAGCAGTCCTCCTCCACCAGATTTTGAGTTTAGGCCGAGAAAGACACCTGAGGTAGATCCTAGTCAGCAAGAGGTATATAACTACCTGGAATCCTTAGAACAATCAGCTGCAGGACCAAGTACCTCTCTGCCACTTGATGCACAAGTTTAGCCTTTGAAACAGGAAGTATTTGAGTTAGAAGTCCTAAATAGACATATCATACAGGAAAATGAAGCACTTAAAGAGCAGAGTAAGGTAGACAAGATTGTCCATGATAACACTATGCTTCATTTAGGACTGTGGCAAAAGAAAAACAGAAAACTAAGGAAGAAGTGCAAAAAGTTAAGCAGAGCATTGATTAACCTCAAGTTCAAATGTCTAGTCAGAAACCCAAGGATGATGATAGCATCAAAGAATAAGAAAAGAGGGCTAGATGTCCTTGCAGAAGCCTCAGAACATGTGGATTAGAGGGAAATAACTCAATTTTGGTTGCACGAGGACATGCAACACCTTCACAGTGGGGGTATGTTGAGCCTCAAACCTGCACCTTCCTACACACCCTCTCATCCTTCTTTTCCACTTACCTCATCCACCCAGTTGTTAAATCATTACATTATAGTCTAAAAAGAACTTTTTATATGGTTTTCTGACTATGCTTATGACTATTGTTTGGTTTAGTTTTTTTTGTTCATGCAGCTGCAGAAACTTGTCAGTTTCCGCAGCCAGCACAGGTTTCCACAGCCAGCACAGGATTCCGCAGCTATTTTGTTAAAAGTTGTGCTATAGGTATCCTATGAAGAAACGAGCTACATGGGCAAGCTCTAGGTGATGGATACATGGAACATGTCCCTTCAAATCAACCAAATCATCCATGGAA
The DNA here is from genome assembly GCA_000404065.3 of Pinus taeda. Lineage (NCBI taxonomy): Eukaryota > Viridiplantae > Streptophyta > Pinopsida > Pinales > Pinaceae > Pinus > Pinus taeda. Next base: position 6,177 of record APFE031034352.1, read on the forward strand.
GGTCACAGTCAACGAAGGTCAAAGACAAAGCCAACCAAGGAGTTCAGTGGTGTCACGTCTCTGTTTTGAGCACGTGAATGTTACGTGGCACAATCCTCAGTTCACAAAGACACCGGCACACCTGGAGACCATTCCCGTAACCTGAATCCAACAGCTACCACTCCGGAGATTTAATAGACATGATGACAGTTACGCTAGGTCTCGGCTGAAGGGATCTACGTGTCTTTGGCAACACAGTCAATAGCATAGGAGTTAGTTAGTTAGTTTTAGCATTTTGCCATTATAAATAACGCGTTGATGAACGCTGTAAAAGAGCTTTTTGGGATATGTGAATTCTGAGCTGATGTGTTATCACCCCACTATTTATATATGTTGTTGTTTTAATATATGAGAAGACTTTTCTGAGTTTATTCGTGTGACTACTCGTTGACTAGCTGAAGCGGTAGAGGGCCCCTGCATGCTGAAGCCTTGTAAATTTTCCATTTGGTTTTATTATGTTTTTGTTTTTATAATCATTAGCTTGTACATAACACACTGTTTCATGTTTCTTAACTCACTGCTGTTTATATTTTCACCTCTCTTTTCTTATAGCTGTCAACTAATCAGTGCTTTTCTGCAGGTTTTCTTAGGCAGCCCGAGAAAATTTTCATCTTTTTGATAACTATTGACATATGATATCATCTTGTCCTTCCTGCTAACTTTCATTTTCTGAAGTTTAATTTCAGCACTGCCTTTTCCAAGTTGTAATTTGCTTATTTATTTTTCTGTTATTTAGATATCATACTGCTCACCAGTTTATGGTTTCTTTCTATAGTCAAGTGACTCTGTTAGCAAGAAATCAGAATATTACTAACTATAGTGTGATTTAGTTATCATATTGCTTAAACTCATTCATGATTGCTCCCCACAAGGTAGATTGAGCTGAAAGGTAAAGGATCAGAAGAGTTGAAGTAGTGTGATTAGTTTCCTTTCTGCAATTTAATTTCTTGCAATTTAGTTATCATATTGCTTGACTTGTTCATGATTGCTTCCCACAAGGTAGATTGAGCTGAAGGGTAAAGGATCTGAAGAGTTTAAGTAGTGTGGATTAGTTGCTTTGCTTTTAGTTTGAGTTGCTTTTAGCTTTTACTTTCTTTTCATTTAGCAGCAAGGATATTGGGCCGTTGTCATTAATTCACTGTTTGATGCATTTACTTCCTCTTAAAAATTGATTTCAGTTTAGTTGTTTTAAAGCTTTCTTTTTGAGCACTCTCAAGTTTGAGAAAATCACTGTAGAAACCATCACCATCTATACCCCATACTTCACTTTCATCCTCGCCATCACACATTAGGGAAAGATAAATCCAAAAACAAACTAAAAACTCAAAAACGACAAAAGACTAAGGCAATGGTTATCTAGTACATATAGTACACTTCACTTCGTCAGTTTACGAACCCCGGATTGACATTTTAATTAGCAATTTAGATCACACTAAATTGACCAAACAGACACTTCAACACTTTATATATTCATCATTTGTATACCTGAGCATAGATCATAAATGTAGCATCAATAGATAAAACCTAGCATTTAATTATTTGAGATTGTAGTAACAAAGTTGGAGGATTTTAGGGGAATCCTAATGATGCGTTAAAATTACTTGAACACACACACACCCACACCCACATATATAATCAAATGCTTACTCCTTTGTGTTGATGATGGATACATACTTCTTGCACAAATTTTGCTTTCAATGCAACAATATAGTTTGATCAAATGTTGGCCTTCTTATCATAGAACCAAATTTATGGTTTTTTTTCATGATAGAAGTTGACTTAAAATTATGCTTTGACTTTATCTCTAACTTTGATTGATTTCTTTGTGGTAGTTTAGATGTTGGACAAACACTAGATGTCTTCATATGAATACAACTCATGCTATATGTATCTTCATTTGGAATTTTCAATTAATATGGCTATGATGTCAATCACATGGTACTTCATGATGAAGACTTCGATAAACCAGACATGGAACTTCTTGATGTATAAAATATGCTCATCTTGGCTTGGTGTCAACACATTTTCTTTCACTATGCATACTAGAAGAGATTTTTGGATTTTATTTCTTCATAGTTGAGATAATTTCAGTTGAATACATGTTCAAAGAGATATATGGATTTTATTTGTTCATATATAAGAGAATATTAGTTGAATACATGATTTAACATAATGTACTTTGATGGATAGGAACTACATATTTAGATTTTTCAGAGGCCGAAGAATTTTGAGAAATTATAATGATGAAAATATACATTGGGCTAAGCTCCTCTTCAACATGTTTTGACTAGATATGCAAATGTTAAACTAGATTATGTACATTTTAGAATGCTTATTTACATGTTATATATACATTTTTGCATGAAAATTTTGTATTAAAGAATGAACCTATGAATGATAAACTTGATTGTTGTTTTCTTTTCACAATGAAGATGGCTTGATACTGCAATTGTAGGTTGGTCCTTTGTTCCTGTTGTTTCTTGACTACTTCAAAATCTTCACAAATGATTATTGTTTCTCTTCTTTACTCCCCGCTGCTCATATAGAGTATTCCCTTTAGATAGTGCATTCTTTTTCATATTCTCCAAAATATTTGAGGCTCTTATTTTGAATTCAAACTAGTGAGACTAATGTTTAGGGATTATCCATAATTTTTTCCTTAGATATTCAATTTATTTTCTAGTAAGTGGATTACTAAAAATATCTGCTATTTGTTCTTTTGTTGGTATGTATTCCAGCTTCATTATTTTCTTAACCACTTTTTCTCTTAGGAAGTGGTACTTTATAGGGATATTTTTAGCCTTTGAATGAATAACAAGATTTTTTAAAATTCTTATTTCACTTGTATTGTCATAATTAATAGATATAGGTTCATTAAAATTTACCTTCTTATCTTGTAGAGTTTGTTTCATTCACAACACTTGTGTGCAATAACTAGTAGTTGCTATCTATTCAGCTTCCACTATAGATAGAGATACTAAGGATTTATTTTTTCTTAACCATGCAACCAGTGATTCTCCTAAGTAGAATGCACCACCGCTTGTACTTTTCCCATCGTCCACACAACTGATCCAATCTTCATCTATGTATGTTGTCAACGCAAAGTTATTCCCTTTTGGGTACCATATTCCATACTCTATAGTTCCTTTCAAGTATTTGTGTATCATTTTTTTTGCTAGTAGATGACTTTTATTAGGTGTTGATTGATATATTGCCACAAATCTTAATACTAACATTATATCTTGTCTAGAGGTTGTTAAATATAGAAAATTAATAGTCATAGATTTCTAAAGCTTCTAGTCAACATCAGGTAATTAATCATTTGCACACAACTTGCATTCAATTGTCATGGGGGTTGAGATATATTTACATCCTTCCATTTGGAACTTTTTTAACATATCATTTAGGTATTTACCCTAATAAATGAACATACATCATGAATTTGGTAAGATTTGTAGCCCTAGGTAAAACGTAAGTTCTCCAATCATTGACATCTCAAACTCAAACTTCATCTCTTCAGCAAACCATCTTACTAGATTATGTGTATTACTTCCAAACATAATATCATCCACATACACAACCACAATTAGGAGTTCATCTTCATTATCATTTATGTACACATTACTATCAGCTCCTTATCTCTTGAAATCTTATTTTTGAAGGTACTTGTCTCGCCTAGAGCACTATGCTCGTGGTGCTTGTTTAAGACCACACATTTCCTTCTTTAACCTGCATACATAATTAGGATTATATGATGATAAAAATACCTCAAGTTGCTCCATATATAATTCTTCCTCAAGTTCCCCATTTAGAAAAGTGAACTTCACATCCATTTAGTACCCTTTGAAACCATTATAACAAGAAAAGGCCAAAAGAATTTTGATTGCCTCCAATCTCGCCACTGGTCCAAAATTTTCTGCATGGTTAAGATATCCTACTTGTGAGTAACCCTTTCATACTAATATGGCTTTGTTTCTAACAAATTGTCCCTGTTCATTCATCTTGTTTTTGAATACCCATTTTGTACCAATGATATTCTTTCCATCTTGTCTTGATGTCAGTTCTCAAGTCTTGTTCTTTTCAATTTGATCTAACTCCTCTTTCAGAGCATCTATCTAGTATTTTCCTTTACTTGATTCATCTGAATTCTTTGAATAAATTTGTGATAACGTAGCAATATAAGCTCGGTCTATTTTCTCTGCAAGTTGCCTCCTTGTTTGAACTCCTTCACTTTTATCTCCAATATTTTAACTATCAGGGTGATGCTTTTGTACATGCCTTGAGGGACCTTTTGAATGAGTATCTTTCTTTTCTGATTCTTCATCTTGTACTTCAGTTTCTTAACTATCATGGGGATATTCTAGAGGTTTGATAAAACTTGTTTTCTTGTTCTTATCAGGTAGCTCGTCATCAAACTTTACATCTAGGCAACCCACAATATTATGCAATCATTTGTTATAACACATGTATCCCTTACTTTTTGACGAGTATCCAGAAAATATTCCTTCATCTGATCAAGCATCAAACTTTCCCAACCTTTCATAATTATTTTTAATATAACATTTACTTTTGAACACTTTAAAAGGTTTGATTGAAACTAGCTTACCATGCCACAATTCATATGGTGTCTTATCACAATTTGGTTTGAAATGTTCCTTATTGAGAATATGAATTGTTGTGTGTACTTCTTCTTCCCAATAGGTTTGAGGAATGGTTCTCTCTTTCATCATGGCTCTGACCATTTGCTGAACATATCTGTTTTGTCTTGTTGCAACTCCATTATGTTGGGGAGTATCTACAAGAATATACTATCTTTTTATACCAAATTCATCACAAAAGTGTACAAACTCATCTAAAGTAAATTCACCTCCTCTATATGATCTTATACATTTTATCTTGCATCTATTTTGATTGTCTACTAAGCCCTTGAATACTTTGAACTTTTCGAATTTTTATGACTTATTGCTTAATAATGCTACCCAAATCAAACTGGAATAGTTATATACCATCATGAAGTATTTTTCTCTTCCTGGTGCTTCTATTCTAGAAGGACCACACAAATCCATATGTACTAATTGTAAGGGCTTACTGCTTGATAATTTTTCCTTGACTTTGAATGAATTTCGTGCATGTTTACCTAATTGACATGATTTGCAAATAGGACTTTTAGGTTTCATTATCTTTGTAAGGACATTTAGAAGCATAATTCCCCACTCTTCCACAATTGAAACATTTAAATGGGATTTCTCCTTTGTACTTACATGCACATTTCTTCAATATTCTGAAAAATTTCACCTCTTCTTCATCAGGGTCTGAGCATGAACATTCCTTGTCTTCTGTGGATTTGTTTGCTTTAAAAGCAACATCTATGGTAGTTAACTTTCCTTTTGAAATTTTCATCTCATATGTTGTCAAAGAACCAAGTAATTGGTCCTTGTTTAGAGTCTCAAAGTTAGTTGTCTCTTCTATAGTTGAAACCTTAGGATTAACTTTGAAGGTAATGACCTCAATATTTTTTGGGTTGCTACACTCTCTTTGATTGTTTCTCCTAGACCCACCATGACATTAACAACTTCATCTACTATTAGAAAGAACCTAGAAATATATTAAATGAAAAAACAAAAATGTCTCAAATTACATTATATATACTTCTAATTTGGTATCTCCTTCATCGATATTTTGTAGTTTATCCCATATATCTTTAGTTGTTTTACAATGCTTTACTTTAATAAATTCTAATTCACTCAATCCACTAAGAAGTGCATTCATAGCTTTTTCATTGGTTGTGAATTCTCATGGGTGATTCATTGGGTGGGGGATATCATACCACATGCATTCATATTGGGGGATATATATAGAGGAAAAAATAACATAATATATTGAGCATATAATAGGGGATAAAGGGTTTTTATATTGGTAGGTATATAAAATGAAGCTCAAAGTTAATGGAAAAATATAAAGGGGTATAAAAAATGATAATGAAAAAATAGATACATCCAATATCTAGAAACAGTATTGATTTTTTAAATTGAGAAGGTGCATTGGGTTTGTATTGGTAGGGGGTTAAATAATGTGCTTTTTAGAGGTATTTTCCAATATGTAGTCAAATTAAGGGTATTGTTTAGTATGCCATGAATGCATGTGATATTTCTTAGGTTCATTGAGTGAAGCCCCTATGTGAATGTTATTTTGTCATCTTTGACACTACCCATTCTCTTTGGTTCTTCATATCCCACCAACAAAGCAACCTAGACTTCTACTCCAAGATACATTATATATGTCTTCATTCTCACTTTCTAGAATGCATAGTTTGTGCCACTAAACAAAGGGGCTTTATTTGTTGAGAATCTATCCTAAGCAGTCATTCCAATCATTTAGGACCTCCTTCCAGTTACTAGACTGATGTTGAAGTAACCAACTTTGATACCAATTGATGAATATTTGGTAATTTTCAAGTGGGGGTGAATCAGTAATTGTAATTTTCCAATTATTTATCCCAACTTAATTTCCTTTTTCAAATATATTCTTATGTAGCTAATGGTTTATGTATATGTTCAGTTATTAATTATTTTTCGGAGGTAGAAGAGAGAGACATTTGCATATATACATATTCAAAATTCAAGAGCATTCACACAAGTGAAACATTCAACAGGCAATATATGACGATACCAGATATAAGTGGACACTAATAAAGGGAGAAAATCACAAATTTTTTGTTTGAAAGTGATGTGAAGGCAAGCTCCTACTCCCCTATTACATCAAATTTTTTGTAGGCTCCATCCTACAAGAGTTTTCTACCTCAAAGAAGCTCCAACTCCCACAAAATTTTCTATAGGCATGATCCTCCTACCTCAACAGGCTACAACTTGCTTTTTATCAAGTTACAAATTGAAAGGCGACTGCAATCTCCCAATCATAATACAAAATAAAATTTGTTGGTTACATGATATTAATTTATTCCCTCAAGTATGTTTCTCATCTTCTCTGCTTCTATTCTTTAACTCTGTTCCTCTTCTGCTACTTTTATCCTTTTCTTTTCACCAGAATGCTACTCATGAATGCTCTCATACAAGCTTCTTAACATAAAAATTCTTATGATCATTCAACAATTCATATTTTATAATGATAATTTATTGATTGTTGGTATTCTATGTAGGAATACGAAATGAGGAGTTGTCCCTTGGTCCTCTAAGATTGTTCACAATCTTCCTCTTCATAATTCAGAATTTTGTAATATAAAATATAGCTAAAATAATATAGGCCATTGACAATAATTGCAAAAGACAAATCTTGAAAATTTTTCATATTTGTATTAGCAACATTTTTCATATTTGTACCGACCACATGTTAATTCCATTGAGGACTATTTTGTAATGCCTTTAGCATTAACAACATGAGTATTCATGAGTTTCATGACTTGTAACATAGTATATTGTTGTAGAAGTAATTTTGTTTAATAAAATCATACATTTTCCTACCTATGTCTCAAACTATCATGTGCCATTTTTCATTTTAATCATAATCCATGCATCAAGATAACCAATTAACATATTTAACAATGATCATCATAGTTAACAATGATCATCTTTTGCACTTCACATCATTTATCATCCTTTGCACTTCAAGCAATCTTGCAACAATGATAGTCTAGCAATAAACATAAATCAACCTTAACACAATCAAAAACAATCCTTAACATGATCATTTGACATCAATGCCAATATTACCAAAAATCTGATCAAAATCTATAAACTCTGTCAAAAACCAATTTTGTGAAACTCTACCAAAAACTAAAATGTAAAATAGTTAGACTACACCCATGCTATTAATGACCAACCATTTTATACAAAATGGCTATGGCATCCCCACATATTTGGAGAGGATAAGTGGTCTTGTGCGAGAAAAATGTCTCGTTAATACTATGAAACTAAATAATTATTGCATGATTCATTATTTGCATGAAGATTAGAGTTGTTTTTTGTATCATAATTTTTTTTGGATAGTTTGGTAAATATTAAATATTGTGAGTTAAGGTAATGATTGGATTATTTTCTTTACATCTTATTATTAATTGAATGAGAATGAAGTGATATCAATTCTCTTTACATCTAATTAATATTTAAATGAAACTAAAATTAATATTGGAATAAGTGAATGAGAATAAAGTAATATTTAATGAAGGAAACTATACATCAACTTATGAAGGTGGTTAATATTTAACTTTGACATGGGTCAATATTGAAAACCCTACAAATCCATGTGGATATAAACTCTGGAAACCAACACAACGTCCAATCCGGCTGACACCTCTCTTCAAAGTTTTCAGCTCCTTGGCAAACTCAGGTGACTCCTATTTCTGTGACCATAGCAATATTAATGCAGTCTGACATGAGGCCGATATAAGATGATACAACACGCCGCTAAGTGATGAGAGAGAAAAAAAAATAGTGGCGTGTTGTATCGTCTTATATCGGGCCCATGTCAAACCGCATTAATATTGCTATGGTCGCAGAAATAGGAGTCGTCGCGAACTCATATGCAGCAATTCTTAAAAACAAGTCACTAAGCCAATGATTGGCCTTAATGCATGCTCTTAAGATCATGTATGCTTATACATACGACAAAAAATAACAAGTCAGCTAGCCAATGAGCCATCCATACAGCATACCGATGGCGCATCCATCATTTTTTGAATGAAGAATTTCCGGCTACTTCCGGCCACTGTAGGAATGAACCCCGACATGCCCATGGCCATCCATCGAGCCGCCCCTGACTCTAATGTTGATTGTCACTGCAGTCTATCATATCACGATGTACGCATACTCTACGCGTCATTTGAAAACTAAATTTGAAAAACCCCACCCAAAAGAAAAAGACATTTGAATTTCAAATTTGGGAATCACTGAATGAGTTTTATCCACGGAGTTTCAGGTTTGTGAAGGAAAATATTAACTGTTTGGGTATCAAGCGACCTTAAAGCCACCTCAACCATGACAAGCGTGGTTAATGGTTAACGCACATAATGAATTTTCTTTGTTCCCTTTTTTAAATTATCCAACCAGCAAGGAAGTTCAGGGAGAAATGTCGAGACTTGGACTTTGTTAAGGGTTACGGTGGCGTTTTTAGCAATTTGGGGTTTGCAAGAAAAGGTGAGTAATATCACCTTAAATCTAGTCTCTGATCAACTAATTTAATTCTACAACATGTCAAAACCCTCTTTCATGCCTAATTAAAATTAATGGAGCACATCATTCATGGAATTTTTATATCTAATATGTTGTGCCTTCAACTAATGGTTACAGGAGCTGAAATCTAGTTCATCCTGAGTTTCAAGTTCAGAAGGTACTATTATTGATTGTTTTAAATTTTCCATATATGAATTATTTGTTTCTTTAGATAATGTAAATTATTATTCCTCATATCTCTGTATTGTTGGTCGTTTTGTTTTAGGAAATGGCTGGAGAACACAAACTGTCCACAATTTATAAATTGTATACTAGGTGGAGTAATTGTTGCAGATGTAAGAATTCTACAACAGCGATTCTGAATACTTTAAAGAATCTAAAAATGAAACTTTAGATTTCCAGGATTACCTCCAGCCATTGATAACACTCTTGCTGCAAACCACAGTCCACTTGCTTCTTCACTGAAACAACACTCCAGCTTCAATCCAAGCAAAAGGAAAAATCACATAAAATCTGAAGGCACTTCTACGCTATGCTCTCTCAGCTAGATGGTGTAAACAACTAAAGGGGATTGAGATGCTAGCTTGGGGACCAATCAGATGAATTTATAGCCAAGCTTCCATCAAGCTTCTAAT
>APFE031034352.1:41402-115926 GCA_000404065.3 Pinus taeda
ATTTATATATAAATTAAATTTGAGTAGGAATTTGTTGTAGATAAAGACGTCCTCATTACAAGCAATCGTAGATGTTGTTTAGAGCCCATTCCCATTGCCTTTGTGGAGGCTTTAGAAAATAATGTATAACACACAAAGTAGATCAAGTCAATACATATTTATATTATTTTGGTCTTTCAAGGAATAATAGTGAAAATTTTCATCATATTTTCTGATTCTTTGGTTTCACATTTGGAATAAGAGCCAACAAATTTAATTTCTAAAAGATTTCAATTCTAACTTTGAATTCAACTGTAATTTCATTTCATTTTAAAATTTAAAGCTTTTATATGGTTTCACGTTTGGAATGAATAATGACCAAATAATTGAGTTTCTAAAGGCTTTTAATTTTAATTAACCAGGGAGGAAGTTAAGAAGCCTTCTAATTTGAAGTGAACATCTTCTAACCTCACCGAAAGGAGTGGACACATCTCGTTTCATTCCTCTAAGTTGTTTTAATCTGTAGCGTGAGGAATATCGATTTTGAAAGATCATTCCATTTAGAAATTATGGATAGCATGAGGGTCTAGTTAAGGTATACAACAATTATTATATATATTTTGAATTAGAAAAAGAAAAACATGGAAACATTTGTTTTTATTTTAAGTCATTTCCAATTTGTGATTTCTAAAAAATTATTCTCTGTGTCCATCATCTTTCCTTTCTCTTTTAAAAGGAAATTATAATACACAAAGGGATTTAATGCAACAAATTTGGAAAAGTCATTCTATTTTCTTGTTAAATGAAAAATTTTCCATGTTCCTCTTTTTTTTTAATAAGAGAAACCTTTGTACATGCACAAGTTCTCTATATGCACATAGATATGGAAGTGTGTGTATATAGAAAATGGCTCCCACATATATCTACATATACAGAAGTTGCGCATATACGGAAGTAATCTTCCATATATGCACAGTTCTATATATATATATATATGTTATAGAATATGCACATATACATGTTGATTTTTAGTAGCTTTAGAGGTACTCCAAGCCTTAGGGTTCGCGGTTTAGAGGTTGCAACACCATAAAAGTCATTTGTGGGCTTGTATCCCAAGGATGGGGTTTTTTACCCAAAGGGTTTGGGCCAAAATCATGAGGCATTTTCTTCATGTGATGGATGGACATGATAGATGGTGTTGAGGAGAACCTAGCACAATGAAAATCGTCAAAATCCGAGTTGTAGAAGATGAGTTATGAATTTCTAAAGATATTGTGTGGGCTTGGTTAAGGTGGACCTAGTAGTTGGAAACCTTATGACATATAGACAAGCCCTCCTCATGTAATTTGTTGGACCCACATATGAGGATATATATTAAAAACATTTTTGATATCATTTCATCATCCACAAGTGCGCATTTCATAAGAAAATAAAATATGAAGTTGAGTCACAGGTCAAGCGAGCCAAAGCAAGGAGGAATAGGGCCACATTTGGGGCAAATTTGTAACTATTTGGAGGGCCAAGTATAAGGAAAATGAAGCCACAACTTAATGAGTAAGTATAGGTGGTTTTGTGTTGCATTAAGGTTGTGTTCTCTTGTGAAATTAAGTCGCAAGTTTGTTTTGGAAATTAAGGTATGCCACAACCCTAAATCATAGCTTGTGAGGAGGCCACATGTCATACCAGAGGGCTATTAACCATCCTAAACATTAGCACAGAGAAGCAATGACACAAGGGAGGAATTCCACAACTGTAGGAGGTTCTCAGTAGCTGAAATAGAGGGTTAAAAGTGAGCTAATGTTTTCCCTAACCAGTCAACATTACCTATAACAGAAGTAAACCAAATTTGAAGGTATGTTGATGTTATTTTGATGATGAATTTGTGTTAGGTGGATGGTCCATGTGTGGACAATTTATCCAGCCTATGGGAGCCATGTGTTAGGGTTTTCTTGGGTGTTTAGAAACCCTAATTAGTAGCAGATTTCATAATGAATTGTGACAAAAGTATTGGGTATCATTGGATTGTTGGAGTGAAATGTGTTTGTCTAAGAGTAGCCTCATTCATAAAGGGAGTTTGACAACTGGAGTTTGGGTGAAGTTGTTGGAGCCTATGTGTAGCTCTTTGATGGACAAAAGAAGCTACTAGATTAGTAGATTGGAGCTCAGGTATTGGCCAACCTATAAGAGAATATTGGATAAGCTCATGTTTGTTAGAGCAGAAGTGACTTGCAACAGTGATAGGTGGAATCCCTCATGGATTCTATGTGTTGTTTATTGATAGACTAAGGGGAAGTTAGAGAGCAAAACCGAAGCGAAGGGCCGACATGATGAGATACAACATATATAATGTGATTGTGCACTAGATCAATGAGATTATCATGGTATGTTATATTCTTGTACTTGTGGATAATTGAGGTCCATTATCCCTTCTATGGGAGCCCTAAATAGTTGTATTATTCAATTGCTTTAATATAACGAAGATTGAGTTTTTGTACATATTTGTACAATATTTTTTTGAAAGTTGTCTGTACTTGTGCATGTGTGATTTACTGCTATTTATATTTCGTTGTATAAAGTAGATTTCTTGAGATTCTTGGTTTGGTAGCATCAAAGATTTTAATATTTTATCTTAGACCCAAGGTCAAGGAAATTCAACAATACATAAGCCATATATTGAAGTTGCACATATATGGAAGCAATATTCTATATATGCACACTTATAAATATGTGTGTGTGTGTGTGCAGATACAAAATTTGCACATGTAAAAAAGATGGCTTCTTCATATGTGTGACCTTTATATATGCACATATGTATGGAAATGTGCATATATAGAAGTTTTTGTATATGTGCAATTTCTGTATATACACATATATATGGAAGCGTGCATTTACAGAAAATGGCTTCCGTATATTCCCAACTTTTGTATATGCATAAATTCTATACATGCAAATAGATATGGAAGAATGCATATACAGAAGTTGGCTTCCATATATATGTTCATATACAAAAATTTCACATATACGAAAGAAATATTCCATATATGCACAATTTCATATCTATGTTATAGAGGATGTGCATAAACAAAAGACATATCTTGAAGCTACACATATACATAAGCTATATTCTATATATTCATGCTTCCATTTATATATATGTGCATATAAAAAAGTTGCGCATATATGGAAGCCATATTCCATATATGAACTCTTCCATATATATATACAAAGTATGCACATATATGAAATCCATATTCTATATATGCACAAGCTTTTTATATGGTCATAGATATGCAAGCTTGCATATACGGAAGATGACTTCCATATCTATGTGCATATATAGAAGTTGTGCATATACAGAAGCCATCTTCTATATATGCACGCTTCTATATCTATATGCATATATAGTGGTTGTGCATATATGGAGGTCATCTTCCATATAAGCACACTTCCATAAATATGTGGATATACAAAAGCCACGCATATAAAGAAGTTATCTTCCATATATGTGCAGGTTTTGTGTGTGTATATATGTATATATATGGAAGCATGCATATATGGAAGATAGCTTATGTATATGTGTAGTTTCAATATATGGCTTTTGTTTATGCACATCTTCTATAACATAGATACAGAATTATGCATATATAGAAGATTGCTTCCATATATGCGTAAATTTTGTATATGAACATATATATATGGAAGCCAACTTCCGTATATGCACTCTTCCATATCTATGTGCATGTATATAATTTATGCATACACAAAATTTGTGAATATAAGGAAGACATCTTCTGAAAACGCACACTTCCATATATATGTGTATATATAGAAACTACACATATACAAAAGTTTCCATATATGCACATTTCCATACATATGTGCATATACAGAAGCCACACATATGAAGAAGTCATCTTTTGTATATGTGAAGATTTTATATATGCATAGACACACACATATATATGGAACTGTGCATATATAGAAGATTCTTTCCGTATATGCGTAAATTCAGTATATGGCTTATCTATATGTGCATATTCTATAACGTAGATATGGAAATGTGAATATATGGAATATCGCTTCCGTATATCCGCAACTTCTGTAGATGAAAATATATATGGAATTCATCTTCCATATATGCACAATTCCATATCTATCTACATATGGAGAAGTTGTGCATATACAAAATTTGTGAATATATGGAAACCATTTTCCATAAATACACCCTTCCATATATGTGTGTGTGTGTGTGTGTGTATGTAGAAGTTGTGCATATATGGAAACAATCTTTCGTATATGCATAGTTCCATATCTATGTTATAGAAGATGCACATATAATAAATTTGTGCATATATGGAAACAATATTTCATATATGCATGCTTCTACATATATGTATATATGTGCATATGCAAAATTTGCACATATACGGAAGATGGCTTCTTTATATGTGTGGCTTTTGTATATGTACATATGTATGGAAGTGTGCATATACAAAAGCTGACCTCCATAGATTCACAACCTCTGTTTATGCACATAGATATGGAAACCATCTTCTTTATATGCACACTTTCATATCTATATGCACATACATAAGTTGTGCATATACAAAATATGACTTTTGTATATGTGCATATTCTGTATATGACCACACACACATACACACATGGAAGAGTGCATATACTGAAGATGTCTTAAGTATATGTACAACTTCTATATATGCACTTATATATGGAAACCATCTTCCATACATGCACTCCTCTATATGTGTGTGTGTGTGTGTGTGTGTGTGTGTGTGGTCATATACAAAATATGCACATATGCGAAAGTCATATTTTGTATATATGAAACTTTTGTATATACATATTTATATGGAAACATGCATATAAGGAAGATGGTTTCCATATCTATGTGCATAAATAGAGGTTGTTCATATATGGAGGTCATCTTCTGTATATGCACACTTGCATACATATGTGCATATACAAAAACCACAAATATAAAGAAGTCATCTTCCGCATATGTGCAAATTTTGTATATGCACATATATACGTATATATGGAAGCATGCATATATGGAATATTGTTTTTGTATATGCACAACTTCAATATATGTGTATCTTCTATAACATAGATATGAAACTATGCATATACAAAAGATTTCTTTCATATATGCACAACTTTTGTACACACACACACACATATATATATGAGAACGTGCAATTATAGAAAATGACTTCCATATATGCGCAACTTTTGTATATGCACAAAGACATACAAGCATGCATATATAGAAGATGTCTTCCATATATATCTACATACACAAAATTTGCACATATACGGAAGCAATCTTTGGTTTATGCACATTTATATATCTATGTTATAGAAGATGCACATATACATAAGCCATACACTAATGTTACGCATATATTCTGTATATGCACACTTCCATATATATGTGTGTGTGCATGCGTGTGTGTGTGTATGTGTGCATATACAAAATCTACACATATAGAGAAGATGGGTGCTTCATATGCGTGGCTTCTATATATGCACATAGCTATGGAAGTGTGAATATATGGAAGCTTTTGTATCAGTAGTTTTTGTATATAACCATGTATATGAAAGCGTACATTTACAGAAGATGGCTTCCATATATTTGCAACTTTTATATATGCAAAAATTCTATACATGCACATAGATATGGAAGCATGCATATACGGAAGTTGGCTTCCATATATATGTGCATATACAAACATTTTGCATATACAAAAGCAATCTTCTGTATATGCATAGTTCCATATCTATGTTATCGAATATGTGCATAAACAAATTTCATATACTGAAACTATACATATACAGAAGCTATCTTCCATATATGCATGCTTCCATATATATATGTGTGTATATACAAAATCTGCACATATATGGAAGATGAGTTCTCTAAATGCGTGGCTTCTGTATATGCACATATTTATAAAAGTGTTCATATATGGGAGATGACCTCCATATATGCACAATCTCTATATATGCACATAGATATGGAAACATGCATATACAGAATATGGCTTCTGTATATGCACAACTTCTATATATGCAAATAGATATGGAAGTCATCTTCCCTATATGCAAGCTTTAATATCTATGTCCATATAAAAAAGTTGTGCATGTATAGAATATGGTTTTCGTATATGTGCATATATAAATATATAGAAGAGTTCATATATAGAAGATAGCTTCTGTATATGCACAACTTTTATATATGCACACACACACACACACACACACACACACACACATATATATATGGAAGCATACCTTTATAGAAGATAGCTTTTGTATGTGCATGTCTTCAGTATATGGCTTCTATTTATGCAAATCTTCTATAACATAGATATATAACTATGCATATACAAAATATGCACATATAGGAAAGTAAAGTACAAAAGATAAGCACACACATCTTCCTTCAAAATCTTCTTTATTAACTTCATAGCTTCAAAGTTACAATCTTCTTTCCATACACACATAGCTGCAGACTTACCAAAGTCTCCATGCACACAGTTGTAGGAGCCTTCCCCTTCACTCTAATACATAAATATATGACAATACAGGATCAAAGGATCAAAAAATGATGACTGCCTTTGACTTACTAAGACAACCCTTTATATATCTTTTTCCCTTACAATACGATGGTCCGCAAACCATGGACAAACTCAAAACATTCAAATTAATCCCATCTCTTTACAAAATAAGGGGCTTTAACTTGCCATAAATCACCTATGACTCCTAAAACACTATGCGAAGAACTTTTCGCTCCTCAAAATGCAAGTTTTTTACAAAAATTTGACCTAGGGAGACCCTACCCATAGGCCCCCAACCCAAAGATATTACTCGTCCCGAGTCACTCAACTGGTACATCCTGAATATTTTCTTTGAGACCTCTATATGCATCCTTCGAAGTTTGAAGTGCCTCTGTGCACTACATGGCGACCTATCGTACTTCCTCTACCAACTTTTCTATCGCTGGCCTTGTTGTTTCCAAACCGATGGTTCTTTGCATCTGCCTTAGGTTCTTTAGCTTGCCCTCCATTGTCTTTGAGAGCTGAAAGGATTCCTTGGCCCATGGTTGCATCCATACAGAAATGATCTACTCTTTTTGGTGCAACTCATCAATATTTCCCTGCAAAAATTTTCCCTCCTGGAGATGGGAAAAACATTGCACAGGTGCTAAGGTCTACACCGTCACTTTGATCTCATCAAACTTTTGTTGCATGTCACAAATATCTTCATGTATCTTCTATACATGTGGGTCCTCATGTAGTGACGTCCATATCTCCATATTCTTTTCAAATATCTTACTACATTCCTTAACTGTAGTTGTTATATCTTCCATAACAGCCTTGATGTCTGTTGCACGTTGTTTGCGAACCTTTGGCAGAATTTCTAGCTACAACCTCATCTCCAACTCTGCGATCTGCATTTCTAGCTCAAATTTGACTCTGTCAACTTGTTCCTTTGATTCTTTAACTACTACCACAAGCTTCTAAAGCTTATCCTATGGTGTTTCCTTTGTCTGGATCTGGAACTCTGGTAGCTCACTGCATGCTTTGGTGATGATAGCTTCTAGTTGATGCCTATGTCTAGTTGACTCATCATGTTGTATTATGTTAGGTACTTCAACTTCTAGTCCTGCAACCTCGCATTGTATTTCAGATTCAGGGATCTTAATGTTGCACGAATATTTGTCGCCCTCTTCCATAGTCATATTATGTTATTCTATTGCATGTTACAGCTGCATGTTCCAGTCGGGTTGGACCCAAATCATTTTCTCCTTTGGTATCTAGAAAATTACTGCTCTGATTTCCTTAAGGGCATCATCTATAAAATAAAAACCATCTTCAAAGCTAAAGGTTAATAGGAATCTTTCCCTCAGACTGTAGCAATCAGTAGTGTCATGGCACAACTCCGATTCGAGATACCAATTCACTGATATCACATCGAAAGTGTGGACAAATATGTGCCCCCATTTTGGTTGAGGTTCTTCACCCCATGTCATAGTCCAATGAGACAAATGTTCTCAGGTATCATCCTTACTGCTATATTTCTCTGCAATCCTTATGTTTGCATCACCAAACCTGAGCCTCATTAAATGACAATACTCCTTCCAATCTCCTATATTGTCTTTATGTGTGCCCCATCATCACACATGTGTAGCCCTTAAAACTATATCCAATTCCTAGAATCGTTGTTCTTCCAGTACATCCCTTTCAAAATCATCAAGAAATAAGATGACATCATCGAGCCCATCTTCATAAGGTAAATTACGTACCTCTGTTGAGATGTAGTGAAGAGATTTTGTAAGTCTATCACAACATAGAGTAGAAACTTCGTGCAACCATTCTATCAGTTCTCCAATTCCTCATCCAAGTCCAAGACACACGAACTATCCATTTCCCAACTTATCCACCCATTTGTGGTGGGGTTGATCCAATCCTCGTACCTCACAGTTAACTTATAGATATGGTCAATATCTTCATTTCCATAGTTGTCACGAATAGGATCTGTATACCATGCTCCTTTAGAAGGGTCCAAAGGAACAACGACCCTCATACCATTCTTCTCAAATACCATACTTCTTCTTTTCAGCTTGATTTTGTGTCGATATCAAAAGCCCAATCGATTCCAAGTAAAGCCAAATATGAATTTATGAAATCCATGATCTTAATGACTTCAAACTCTGCCATCACGCTTGCTCCTTCAATGTCCATAACAATGCCATGTAATCAGCACATTGGGATGATTTTCTGTTGACTAGCCATGGGCAGCTGAATCAGTGACCATTGCAACTTTGGCTGCCCCATTCACTAAGATAAAAATTGAGATCCATATCCAACCACAAAATAGATTTATTTTTTAATGAAACTAATAAATAGACCTATTTGATAAAAATTGAGATCCATCACAAGTATGTGAACACTAAGAAACTACATAAAGCTCTCAAAATCAAATGAAAAACAAATATTTCACTTACATAAACAAGAAAATTTAGTGAGTGGTTTATATAGAATATCAATGGCCCATGGGTGTGGACATGTCATGTGAATCTCAAACTACATAAAAATCTCAAAATCAAATGAAAAACAGATATTTCACCTACATAAACAAGAAAATTTAGTCAGTGTCCTATATAGAATATCAATAGCCCATGGGTGTAGACATGTGATGTGAATCTCAAACTTTAAGTTCTAGGCTTCAATGTTCATGATTTATCATGGTGTGTACAAAGACTCGTTTTTTTTCTAATAAGTCCAAAGATCCATTATGGATGAGTTTATTCTTATCTTAAAGTCCCATCTTAAATTCTTAGTATTGTGATACTTATATTGGAGCCTTAGACAACAAAATCACTAATCGCTTTTGTTTTCTATAATTTTATTTTGAATTGCTTAAATGTGTGTGTGCCCATCGAATTGGTGCTTTGAAAAATTATATAACCATCGGTAGTGACATGAAGATTTTAAAATGGTCAATATTTGATGGTTAAATAAAAGATATGAGTAAATAACCGTCCAATTTAACTCTTGTATAGATTTATTCTTCACTTAATATTTTAGAATATTCTTAGTAGTATTCATATATCAATACCTATGATTTTTAAAAAGTAGTTATGTCATTTTCCTTCCTTTTAATTTAATTGATTAATAAAAGAAACGGTTATATAAACGTGTTATATGTACATGAGTTATGGGTTTTTTGAGCATGTCGTATTAGTAACTTATTGTATTGTCCCATGATATTGTAACAAAGTCTATTTACAAGTTAAGAATGACCATGGTAAAGTAGGAGTAAATATCCATAGTTAAGAATCTTGTTACATGTTTTTTAGTGTGTATATGACTAACTCATATCAATTATTCTTATAATTAATAATAACTCAAAATAAAGTTATAATTTAGTTAAATTTTATGATTTTTATCATTTTTGGCCATGTAAGATGTATTCTTAAATTATGAATTAAGTATTTTAATGTCTATCCACATTTACCAACTATTTTATTTATATGGTTGCCCTAATATACTTTATATTAAATAGGAATAGAATAGAAAACAAATATATAGAGGAAAAGTCAGTTCTCTGCAAGCAATTTATGATATTTCAAACAAAAACCTCAACTGGATTATAATCTTTCAATATTTGAGACATCATTGGTTCTTCATCCTGGATCTTATATTTTTGTATTTCATTATCTTATCATATCCTCTAAATGGACATGCATGTGAATTTTCACATCATTCCCTAAATGAACAATAAGGTTGCAGTGGCCACTTTCAAGCTAAAATATTCACTTACCATGAGAATATGGTGTGATATGTACTGAGGGCATCTGTGCGTTTTCTCATTGTAACATCACCCCCTTCAATTGATATTACCACAATGAAATTTGGATAATAAACACAGTAATGTTTTTAAACTATGTATTCCATGTTCACTTTCTCTCTTAATATATTTCAATTTAACCCATTGGCATAATAGATATTTAGATTCATGTGGTATTAGAACTTCTCTGTGATGAGTAATAATCCAATCTACTCGACTAGATTCATATATCTACACATGTCCTTATTATTTTATTTTGTTTTCCTTTAACACCAAGACTAAGCATGAATATACATAACATTGGTAATCATGTTCCATGGAAAAATACCCCTTTCATTTTTGTAACTTTGGAATTATTTAAATGGTTGCTTTCATAATCTCCACAATAAGGGTCTCTCCACATATCTATATACCTACCTAATCAGCCTACATTTAAACCATGTTGTGGAAGTGATAGCATTTATTCTAGTCTAGGATACCTCTAGATATTACAAACTTGACCCTCCTTGGTGTGTGTGTGTATATATATATATGAAATGAAACAACTTTCTAAAGTTGTATCTCCTCGACTTGGGGTCTTTATGGAGTGTATTCATACATTATGGCATCATAAATTAAGCCATACTGCTCCAATCATTTGTCTTATATGTATTATATAAATTTTGTTAATCTAGCCACCACATACATTGTAATGTCAATATAATTGCATGTAAGTATAAAAGGTGGCGTGTCAAGCTACTTCCTTCATGGAATTTACATTTGTTGTCGTCTTTGACTATCGATATTTAATTGTACCATTGAATGGGGGGGATTAGTTGGATGAAGATTATGGTAACTACCTTGCCCTAGCCCCACTAATGGATCTCACTGTTCTAGAAGCTTCAGGGAGAAATTTGTTTTAAAAGATTTGTTTATCCGGTAAACCCTAAGGGTTTTCCTTTGGAATTTCAATGAATATTTTCATGTTCGGAGAAATAAGACCCTAGATTCATTATGAAAGTTCTCTGGCACTATCATTGTGCTCAACCTACTCTTTCTCTGGTAAGCTTT
Organism: Pinus taeda; assembly: GCA_000404065.3. Lineage (NCBI taxonomy): Eukaryota > Viridiplantae > Streptophyta > Pinopsida > Pinales > Pinaceae > Pinus > Pinus taeda. Next base: position 52,809 of record APFE031034352.1, read on the forward strand.
CTAGCATCCCTCAAAAATTTGCCTCTGACCCGACACTAGATATTCTCATCATTTGGTTTTGAGTTTTCCTCTTGAAATTGCAAAGGAGTGATTTCTAATTCATGTGAAAATTCTGGATTAACAAGGTAGTGACCTTGTTTACATAAGGGTTTCACATGCCACTTCAAGAATTTAGTTCATAGTTTGAGGGTTCGGTCTAACTCCTTTCGCAACCATTTAACCCATTGGCATGGTAAGATATATATATAGATATATATTATATATATATATATATATATATATATATATATATATATATATATATATATATATATATATATATATATCATCATTTTTCTCACAATGAATCCTCCTTTTGGGGTTAAATTAAATATTGACTCACTAGGGTTCCATTTATGTGCTTGAAAATACAAGTATGGATGGTAACCATTTTTTATTGTTCGTCACAGGTATAAAAGGAGAACCCTATTTGATAGGGTATTTGTCTTTTATATGAATTCCTTAAAATAAATAACCCTTTGCTTCAAATTCCCCGCTAATCTTGTTACTCTTGTCTTATTACAGGTAGAATTATTCTTATAAAGTCAAGTTATAGAGAGGGAAGGGTTCGACTCATATGTTGCCTTTTTTTTTACAAAAGAGATTCGACTATGGAAACAAGTTCTTATACAAATTATTTTTATTTGGTACTAGGTTGTGATTTTATAACCCTTATGAAATAGTGTTGAGTGTTACATTAGTTGTGAAAACCCTAACTCATTTAGGTTTGGCCCTTGTCCGAGCTGTATTTCAATTTTTACCTTGTATCGTTGGAATATTATTGGGTTGTTCCTTAAAGTAATGGGCCGCATGCCTCTATTGTTCTTATTTTATGTACAAGGGACTTTTAATTTCATACTATAATTTAGTCGCCTAGATTTTTGAATTCTTTCTTAAGCAAGAGAAAATAAGGGTTTTAATGTACAAACATTTTCTAACCGGATTCAAGAAAAACATTTTATGCCATATCATATTGTAATGAAATTGTGGTTATTTTAAGATTCTACTAAGGGTTTTAATGTACAAACATTTTCTAACTAGATTCAAGAAAAACCATTTATGCCATATCATATTGTAATGAAATTGTCGCTATTTTAAGCTTCTACAACTTCTTGCTTTCTGTCTGGTATATTCTCATGACAATACATCCCTTATATTAATCATGGGTTAGACATTAGAACCTATAGTTTCATATATGAATTATTTTGAATGTTTCTTCCCTTTCTATTATTAGCCTTAATATATGTATATAGGTGCATGCAATAATTTCTAAAAGATTCCTTGTCTGCCACTCGTTCATGTTTTTCTCTACTTACAGAAGACATTTATTTTCTTCGCTTACTCTTATTGTGTCAGTTTGTTGTTCAAAATTACTCTGTCTTATGAATAGTTTTCTCATTGGTTTAACATACAAATAGAAACATTGTCAGTTCTCTATATAATTTTCTATGTCTATTTTGTTTGTGTGTAATTACATACATTTAGGGTTAGTTAATTTATATTTTATTATTTATTTTATAAGGATATATACTCGACTAAAGGCTTAGGGGATATTTGCAATGGGGAACCGTTGATGTTTCCTCTATGTCCTAAACCTCTTGTTTAGGACTGAAGCCCTTTTACTGTAGGAAACCAACCTACTCGAAATTTCTTTCTTTTTTAAGTGTGTGTGTATATATATATCTTGCAACAGTTACATTTAATCAATATATTGGCTCTTTGTTTTGGCCACTAGTATTTTCTTTCTTTAAATCTTTATTTTCCTACAGAGCATGAAGTTAATCTCAATATAATATTTCATAATTATTCCCCTTTCCTTGCACACATATAAATGTATAAATACATTTTTCTTGCAAAACACATAGTTAGATCATATAATGACCTTCCTTCATATAAATGCAGATATTCTCAGTTACTCCTAAATTTAGAAAAATAACCTAAATTTGTTTGAATCCTCTCAGAAACTGGCCTCCACATTCCACCCAACCTTGAACCAATTTTTCAATGGTTCCCAGAGAGCTATACTCTAATTCTTAGGGAAAAAAATTACTCTATAGGACTTATTTTTTTGGCTTTCACCTCTAGAACCCTTAGTAGCATCCTACTAAATTATTTGGGGTCTACCCGTGTTTTTTTCCCACTGGTATTTTCTTTTCAGGAACTCTCTTTATCTCCCACAATCCTTTCTCACAGAACTCATACTATGGCTATTATCTCCAACCATAAAATAAAATGTTATGGTATGTAAAATTGTCCTTCCTCTCTTACCAGCAATTTTTTTTTTTTTTTTTCCAATATAGGGATAAAAGGAGGATTTCTTAATTTTTATTTTTGCCTCTCCAAGCACAACCAACTCCAATCATTTTTCGTTAAAGTTAGGGGTTGATATCTTGTCTTTAAATTTTTGCTAAGAGGATTAATACATCAAAATAAATTCTTAATTTCACTATTACCAAATAATATTTACATTATAATATCTATTTTAATTTCTTCAACTAATAATTTAATAAAACAAGTCACATAGTAATTTTCCCAGGGGTATTACATCTCTCCTCCTCTAAAAAAATAAAACATTGTCCTCGGTGTACTTGCATGTGTTCATATTCATTTGAAAAACTTTGGGAAATCATTTCTCATCTCATATTCTAACTTCCAAGTGGCCTCTTTGGGCCCAATGTGCTTCCATTGCACTTTAACCTGGATGATGGCTTGATTCTGGAATATAATTTCCCTTTGGTCCAAGATTTGTAGTGTTTAGACCTAAAATTCTCCTTCCAGTTCGATCAATACCACATTCCAATCAATTATATGAAATGGGTCATGTACATAATTCCTTAAAAGAGACACATTAAAAACATTATGAACTTTAACATGTACAAGTAATGTCAACTAATAAGCTATTGGCCCAACTAAGCTATTGTCCCAACTCTGGCCAAACTCTCAAATGGTCTACAAAATCATTGGGCTAATTTGGAATAATTTCCCAACTTCAAGGAGCTCTTCTTTGGTTTTACTTTAGCATAGAAAAATTCTCCTACGCGACATCATTTATGTGTCCTTTTCATATTAGCGTAACACCTCTGCCTATCTTGGGAAACCTTTAGATTCTTCCTGATCTTTATATCATTTCCTCCATTTCCTACAACTGATCTAGTCCTAGCAAGAGTTTGTCTTCTGAATGGCAACAATTCAAAGGGACATGACATTTTCTTCCATACAAGGCCTCAAAGAGGCTCATCCTGAGTTAGGCCTTATATCCGTTGTTGTAAGAAAACTCCACTAAGTGTAGATATTGTTGCCACTTAGTGTGCCAGTTCATTAAATACCTACATAACATATTTTCCAACACCTAATTAGCCCTATCCATTTGTCCATCTGTTTGTGGATGATATGTAGTAATGAAGTTGAATTTTGTTCCTAATCTCGCAAACAAATATTTTCATAATTTCAATGTGAATTTTGCATCCCTATGTGATAACAATCTTGGGTATTCCATGTAGTCAAAATATTTCTCTAACGATAACCTTTACCAATTTTCCATCCTTGTAAGTGGATTTTACAAGGATAAAGTGGGCAGCCTTAGTTAGTTTTTCCATAACTCCCATGATAGAATCATGTTGTCTTCTTGTTTAGGTAATGTAGCTATAAAGTTCAACAATATCACCTCCCACTTCTATTATGGTATTGGTAGAGGATTCTGCAATCCTGTCAGATGTTGGTGTTATGTCTTCACCAATTAATATTCTCGATACCTTGTCAGGTATTTTGCAACCACCCTCTTCATTTTGAGACAAAAACAAATCCTTTTTAAGTGCAAAATCACTTTTCAGTATCCTTGATGTGTCGCATATGGTTTTTTGTGGTATTAAGTCAAGATTATTTTTTTAATTTCAAGTTAATTTGGAATTTAAAGTCTGTTTTTATATATCAGTAGCACATCCTTGTTAATTTCATATTCCAGATGTCTTCCTTTTGTATTATCACTTCTCACTTTGTCATAAATCATTTTTTGAAAAAGTGAGAAGTAAGGAAATGAGGATTCCTCAAAAAAGGCACTAGGGTCATAGAAATGTTATTGATGAACTAACACTAGGGATGATAATGGAAGGATACAAGATGAGAGGTAAACTAGCGACCTCACTTATTTGAGCATGATATGCATAGTTGACCTGGCAGCGACTCACGTGATTCCAAAGGGGATGGTCAATTACTAAGACGGAATAGTATAGCTGGAGGTGAAATATGAGCACAATGGGATGATGCAACATAAATATGGATGATATACTATAACAAGACTCAAGGGGACTTGGAATAGACTCCATATATTCAAGGGTGACTCACCTCTAATGCTCTGAACAAGGGTGACTCAAGGATGTTACCACATGGGGGGAGGTCCGAAGGGGACCATAAAAACATGAGTAAATAATGGTTACTCATGACGAAAATTGACACATAATTCAACAAGTGCAAAGGAAAAGTGGTACCAGAGTGCAGGTGACTCACATGAAGAAATTCAGTTTTAATTGGTGGCAAAGTGAGACCACATGGAAAAAATGGCTTCCTAATAAAGTGTAAAATTACCAAAAAAAGAGACTCATTATAGAACTCAATGAGAGCTTTCAAATGGTGCTGACGTTTCATCAAATCTAGTTATGGTTTGGTCACAATGGGTGACAGAAAAACTAGTTTGTTTCTTATAAAAGGGATTCTTACCCCCAAATCCTATTCATTTGCATAGTGATTTGTTGGAGAATTTGGAGAGGAGGAGAAGGCCTGAAATATTCGCAACCTCGTAGTGGACAAATTGACCATTGAAATCTAGATCTGCGAGTTTAAGGAAGGAGGCCTTACGTATCTAAAAATGGCCTTAATGCTTCGTGGAAGGACGATTCCCGGTGAAGAATCAAGGTAAGAAAGGAATACAAGGATGAGCTATGAGAGAATGTATAGGATCATCCTTGCCCACCAAGTCAAACATGGGGACCGAGGGGTAAATGCGGTATCACATAGAGTAGAATATTTGAAGATATGGTATCAAGCATATATGATATGTGATGTGTAGATGGCTCGCTGGAGAGGCTGGTAGGACAAACTATCCAAGTACTAAAAGGATAATCGAGCCTACCTAGATTGTTGGGTTCTAGGACAAGACATATAATAATCAAGTGAGAAGGTGGCCAAGGGCCATCATGCCCTGAGGCATGGGATATTCCCCCTAGCATATGATTATGGGGGTGGCTTATCATGTATGAAAAGGTTGGAAATATGCCCCAACCTAAATGAATTTGTGGAGCAACATTGTGTTCCAAATGCTCGAATAAGGGATTCAAGCATTTATCCAACTCACACATGATCCTCCAAAGGATGAGGAGGAGGTGTAGGGGCATATGTGCCCGCCAGTTGTGGATGGATGTATGTAGCATGCTATGGACATGCCGAATGTATTTAGAATAGTGGACTCTAAACACTTTTTGATGATGTGGTTCACCATTTGTTTATTTTATGAATGTCTTATTGTGGGAAGCACAAATAAAGGTTGGAGTGAGAGAAAGGAAATGGTGGACTACCAATCTTGTTTGGCACCGCATATATGAATCAAATGGACTGAATTTATGGGTTCGCATACATGGTGTTGCTATACCAAAGACTGGCTTCAGATATAATGAATTGATGCTTGCCTAAATGACATGGTGCTTGAACAACAACAATGTCTAAGGGACTGTGTTTTTGATGCAAGATGGAGTGATGATTAAGTGGATCATTCCAATGGTGATCTAGAGTGATATGGGACTCTAAAGGTTCTTCTCAAATAGGAAGAATAATGGTACTAGAGTCAACACTACCAGATGCACTAGGAGGGTTGGGGAGAATTGCTTCTCTTGGACTCGCAAACATGGATTCCCCCTTACCCAAACATTGAGTGGCAATGTAATGGCCACAAGGTGGATGTGGTTCAAATTCTTAAGGTTGAGGTAAGGGGTTTTGAACCAATCCTCATCATGGGAAACAAGGTTCACATGTGCATTGTCAAAGGGGGAGACAGATGACTTGTAGATGTTATATATATCGATGTTGAGACCAAAGTGTTTGCTAAATAAGGTTCAACTTGATCATAATAGGGAATGTCAAGAGAGTCCCACTATATCAATCCCCTGGATGATGAAAGGTAGATAATAAAGGAGGAACTATCCGTCATCTTGAAATCAAGAGAGGGAATCAAAATGGTGGGTTGGGAAATATCCTATTGTGGCATAACAATGGGACCAGAACCCACAGGTAGAGGGGAACTGGAATCACTATGAGCGGCATCTAAATCACAAAGCACTTGAAGTGTATCATGAAAATCATCGAGACTAGGAGAGTGGTGGGAATAATGGCCATAATTATCATACAAATCACAAAGGTGATTCGTGCGTAAGTATTTTTTATTCTTAGGTTACTTAGGTAAGGTGACATGGACCTAATGAATGTTAGAGTTAGGAAATGTATTCGACACAAAATTCTTGATATGAGGGAGCTCATGGAAGTTATTGGTGGCATGCCCAACAACATCACACAAAGAACATGGAGAAGCAGGATTTTGTGGTTTAGGAGGAACTGAAGTTGTTTAGGATGCCTTGTCTTTGGGTCCCTTTTTTGGGGTCTTTCCCCTCTCACCAGATGCTTTCGCTTCAGGATTGGATTCCTGTTGAGGTTGTTGTGGAACTGAAGCAAAGGAAGGGGTAACAAAAACATGTTGAACCAAGGTCAAATTTGTGTAAGGCTTTAGTTGATTAGGGGTATTATTTGCAGGAGGATCAATGTAACATACTGGGATCCCGAAGGTAATGTTAGGGAGACTCAACACACCCATAACAGGGGTAGAAAATATTCCAGGTGGTGGAAATAATAAATGTATCTAACCAATAGGGCAATTACCTAGAGGAACTGCTCCCAGATGGTTACGACCTAGGGGAACAATTCCAAGATGAAAAGGGCCAGGAGAGATACCAATAGAAAGAAATTGGCCTAAACGAATTGTACTTGAAGGAGGGGTTTATTTGGGAGTAGAAGCAGAGGAGCTAGCTGTTGTGAAGGTGTAATAGACTACTTGTGGGTGGCCTGTGATGCCTGAACCATGCAAAAACTGGACGCGCTAGGCTCAAAAGGAGTAGGCAGCAGACCATACTAAGCCCTAAGTAGCATTGAATCTTTATAGACTCCAGGAGACACATCAGTAAGGGAAGTGATAGTATTGTTTCTAGTCATTGAGGAGATAATGGTATGAGTAGATGTCTGAGACTGAGGGTCATAGTAAGTCAACTAATCAATAATGGTGATCTTTCCATTATGAGGAAAGCACATCTTTTGAAAGACAATGGATACAACAACAAACATGGCATAGGTGTAACTATGACCCAACAAGATCTTATAATCTAATGGGGCATCGATGACTTTGATATCAATCAAGACAATCTTGCCAGCAACAATAATGGGATAGTTGTGATACAAACCAAGGGGATGCGAGGGATGACTGTCCCAAGCATGAAGAGTGATAATGGATGGGGACGAGTAAGGGTAACCAAGTTTCTTCCAAACCCTAGTAGTAATCACACAAGAGCAAGCGCCTTCATTTATGATACATCGCTAAACCATGGTATTCTTTATGGAGACTAGTATTCTAAAGGAAACTGAGGAAGGAAGGGGGGATGTTCCACTTTGTCAATGTCAAAAACAATAATATGGTCATCGGAGGGATCCACAATGCCTAAATCATATAATAGATCTTTCCATTGGGATGCACACATCTGGAGGACTTCCAGTGTTGACATGGCTGTAGGAGACTGTGCCAAAGCATCTACTATGCTATAGGTATGGGTGGCTTTAGAAGAAGTAGCACTTCAACATAATAAACCTTCGGGGATCTTGGAGGGAACCTTGACTTTAGGTAAAGGGATCTGTAAGGTGACATTTGGTGATGACCGAGGCTCATTCAAAAATTTGGGTCAGGGATTACTCACTGACTTTAAAGGGGGCTTGTCATATTGGTGTAACCGAGTCTGAAGGTTGACTTGTTTGGTGTTGACTTCGTCGGAATTCATTATGAGAATCTGGTAATTGTTATGGCCATATGGTGGAGGTTGAGGAGTTACATTATGTTGTGTGGGTTGGGAAGCTACATATCCTTGATAATGAAACTGATTTGTAAGCACAACCAGTTGTGATGAAGCAGGAAGGGGAGGAGGTGGAGCAACGGGTGGAGGCACTTTAGAAGCAGTTGCTTGAGCTTTCCATGGTTGCCACATTTGAGGTAAAAGGGGACACTCATGAGTATAATGGCCAAATATTCTACAATAGGCATAAGCTTTATTCATTCAAAGAGCCTCATTTTTTCTGCAATTGTCTACCCTGTTGTTGGGTTGCAGGATTAGGTTGGTCACCCTAAGGGGCATTAGGTGGTGGACCTTGGGTATCTTGGTTACCTTTCCCCTTATTATTTCACTTGGGGTTGAGGGGATTTTTTGCACTTTGTTGAGCATATGCTTGAGCTTGAGGACGTGGTTGTTGTTGTGGCACAGGTGGGGGAGGCATGAGAGGTTGGGGCGCTGGTGTGGGAGGGGCTAGAGCACTAGGGGATGCATAAGAATAAAATAATTTGGAGGAAACATTGGGATAATCAAGCAAAGTGACAATTGTCCCTAGAATCAACTGATGCAGATGGGGATATGCATATGATGTGCTTGAACCATAGTAAGTCTTTCGATGGGAAGGAGCAGGAGGGGGATAGATGTAAGTGGAACTGGTTCTCCCTTGGGGTTGACCAGAACTCATTTGAAGTTGAGGAGATGGTGGAGTTTGAGGGTGTGAGATAGATCCAATGATACCGTCAGTGGCATGAGATTCCCCTAATGCGTTAGCAACACCACAACGAGTCAGATCGAGAATGATAGTATAAACATATCATGATTATGCATAGATTAGGTCATATTTCAAAGCTACTTGGAGTTCTTCTTCCTCAGACTGAGGAAAGTGGGAGGTGACATATTTATTAATGGGGGCCAAAAGCGTTCTAAGAAACCAATCCATGTAAACATGGTCTTCAATTTAGGAGCCTGCACATGCTCCTCCTTTTGTGCCATTCTCGAACATGGTCAGAAAGGTGGGTGGCAGAAGTTTGACAGAAAGGGGTCAAGAGTTTGGTATCAATGTCATATCAAAGTGTTAACTAGAATTATGACATAAAATATTTGGCGAGGGTCGCGAATGTGTAATGGGAAGCATGCAATTGGTCCACATACCACTTAGAAGAAGCTCCATTAAGGGTGTTTTAGACAAAACAAAGTTGAATGGAATCTTTAGTGACGGAATTAGATGAAAATCACATATGAAATGAGTGAACATGATTTGTGATGTATTCTCCGGGATAACCTTCAAACTTGGGGATATCGAACTAAATCTTGGTAGGCATAGCAGCCCAACTGGGATCATGGAGAAGAGGATCATTGATGAGCTGGTTGAAATCAAGGAGGCTCATACCAACCATATAGGGGAGCAATGGGAAGTTAGTGATGATACCATTGGAGGTTCCTTTTGTGGGGTTATCTTGATTTCCCACACCCATATTGGTGCCTAACATGGTGGCAGTATGGGCTTGGGAAGACATGGAATCAAAGGAAGAACTAAACAAATCAACAAAACCAAAGTCAAAATGAGGACTCAATGGAGGACTAGGAGGATGAACTCTAACTCGATGGGGAGGAGTGAGATATCGTAAAGGAAATTGGGGGAAAAGGCCATGAAGCCTTTGTGAGAAATACCTAGAGGGCACAATGATTCAAGACAAAGATGACTCAATAGACTAAAAAGTCGTGATAGGAGAAAAAGAGAAACAAACAATAAAAAAACACCTATTTTAATGGTTCCAAGTGTAAACTAACTATATTAATATGCTACTCTAATTCAAGAAAGTGTGTCCTATCAAAGAAAACTGACCTCCAACCTAGAGGTGATCTAAATCCTAAAACAAGTCTTAAATCTACTCTTTTAGATGGCCTTCCAAAATACTTCTTACTTGACGAAATTTGATCCCCACAAGTAGAGTTGTCTAAAGAAATGCCAGATAGAGAATAAACTGCTTCCCACATCTAGTCTTATAGTGTGTTCTCCTATGATTGATCACTACAGTTACCTTCATCTCATGGGGGTGGTCAAGTCTTGACCTTCTTGGTGATCAGCCACTGCATGTGATTCCTTGCCATGAGTTGGGTAGCCCCAAGGGGAGGTGCTCACACAATGACCTAGCCTAACCCCCTCTAAATCGGGTTTTTGATGCACTCTGGATTTCAGCCATGGGAGGGTGAAGGATTTTAAGCTCCCTAATATTTCAACTTATATGTCTCAATGTAAGTTATCAACGGGTGTTATTAGAAGCTTATCCCACTGATCCTACACCTAACTACACAAATTATTTTTGCCATGATGCCCAAGTGGGATTAATGTATGTGTGTTGAATTATTAAGGTGTAGTGTTTCAATTCTTAGCTTGGTGGTGTTAACCAAGCTCATGTTCTCTTAGGGTGTGTGTGTGTGTGTTTCAAGTGGATGAGTTAATTGAGCATGTTTCATGATGCCATATGCTGCTAAAAATAAAGTGCTGAAAATTTGTAAATAATGTTGATAATGGAGAGTAAAATGAATAACAAATTTAAGCACACAAACCCCCACCCAAGAAGGCTATGAAGAAGATAAAAAAGAGGACGCAAACAAGCTACTCAAAGACACAGTTAAGGCCTAAATATATAATATCTAAGGGACTGGGATCTAAAGGCACAAGGCTGTTATAAATGGTGCACACAAATAAAAAAAATCAGAGTTGAAAAATTTTACAAGGGATAAGCAAGAAGCTCCAAAAACCTATGACACTCAAGGGGATCCTAAGGGGGAAGGCAACACTAAACTCTAAAGGGAGTAAAATTGTCAATAAATCCATCCAAAAGGGTTGTTAAATAGTCGACAAAACCCTAAAAATGAGAGGCTGAAAGTGTTGTACCCTAGACTCCTCAAGTCATCAAATATATTCCTAAATGATGGAGGTGTACTTTAAAACACGGGGGGCGGGGGGGGTTCCCTTCTTCAATGAGAAATTACAAAGAGAATATAAGCTTAGAGGTGGCTTCGGAAAGAATAGAAACCATTCCCAGTTCACACACAACAAAGAAAATCTAAGAAAAATATGAAAAATGATAGAATGCGGATTCTGACCTGAAAAATGTGTTGGAATGAAGAAAATGGGCCAAAACATGCCTTGCAGAATGCACATAATGGGACAAAAAGTGTTTTTTCTCCCACAACTCTCGCTCAAAATATTTCACCTAGATTGTGTTGTCTCCTACTCGGCTGGTATCTATGACCTATGGAGAGATGCGGAAAACCAACAGAAACCAAAAAAAATCCAAAAAACAAAGTGAATCTAAAAATAGAAATTACAAGGCTAAAAATAGTTGGAAAAGCACTAAAGAACATTGAAACAACAGTCACAAAGCATCTGAATTACTACATCAGTGGAGCTGACATTTGTTGATGACTATGTAGCTAAAGACCCAGTGGATTCACCAGTTGTTAGTATGAAAATTCTCAGTATGTTTACCAAAAATGCTTCACTTAAGTCATTGGTGACAAGTGACCCTAACAACGAGATATGATTGTTTACAATTGAGATCTACAGTGAAAAAGAAAGAAAACCTTGCATTAAAAAATATCAGATGCAACACAAAACATAGAACAACAAGGAATAACTAATGTAATAACCTAATAGAAGCTTTGAATGAATAATATTTTTATTAGAAAATACCTGGTGAAGGGGATTTACAACATGGATCTGCAAAATCCCCCTTTGTGGGATGGGTCCTTTGGTGTCCTTGTGCTTCAGCGATTTGTTTTTCTCTCTCAATATGCAGGAAAACCCAAAAGCAAGATGGAAGTGAAGTGGGAACTCAAATGTGGGAGCTCAAATGTGACAATGATAATGATCATGGTGAAGAAGGAATGGAAAACCATCTTATTTATAGCAAAGTATTGGGCTCAATTAGGAATTGGAAAATAATAAAATATTTTGACCAAATCAAAATCTAATCGTTAGGAATACTTTAATATATTTTTTGGAGAGGGAAGAGATATTCAAAGTGGTAAAATATCTTTATTTATAAAATGGTTGAAGTAATTAACAAATAAAATGACTTATTAATCACTTTCTGAGGATTAAGAAAAGTTTGAATTTGAAATATTATTAAATAGTGATTTAACAATTATTCAAAAAATAAAATAAGGAATAATAAATAAGTAGTGATTTATTTAATTATTCCTAGATGATTTAGTCAAATGTGACAAGGAATAATTACGAAATAATGATTTAATAATTATTCCTAGAGAAAATTAAATAAACGATGATTTATTCAATTATCCTCAAGGGGTTTTTTAATTTTAATTAGAAATAATTTAAGAAAAATGGCTTACTAAATCATTTCCTATGGTGAAAGTGATTTTATTATGGTAAAATTAATCCAACATGGTGTATTTCGATCCACCTAGTTAGAAATGACTAGGTGATCATTTTTTAGGTGATAACACAATTGATCCAATAGGTCATATATCCTAGGCAAAGAATACCTTTTCTTGAGCATGATTTTACTTAATACCCTATAATCAATATACATCTACCAAGTCCCATCATTTTTTGGCACAATGGTGATGGTTGACCCACATGGTGAGGTACTTGGTCAAATGATGCCCTATTCTAATAGCTATTGAAAATGCTTCTTCACCTTTATTGCTTCTATAACAAATTTCCTATATAGCCCACTGTTTGGAAATGGGGTGTCCAGCAACAGATGGATATCGATCTCCACTTCCCTCTTGAAAGGTAGTCCTTTAGGCTCTTAGAACACACTTATCTGCTTATAGAAAGTCTTCCATTTACTATTTTTGTTCCTTAGTACACCCCTACAGGGATGAATTTTCTTTCACTAACTCTTATATAGACTTATTTCTCTTAAAAATAGTAAAACATACTTCTTGCTAGAACTAATCAATTTCTTTGCTTGGTTGGCACATACTAGCAAAATTTTGGGCATTCACGTTTGCACATTAATGGTGAATGATTTTCCATCCTTGATGAGGCAATATTGGTTAGACATTCACATGAAGATTGTATCTTTCATGTACATATAGGGACTTCCAAACACCACTCCACATACATCAAGGGGGGCCACATCTGGTTCTACTTCATTAATAAAATAAACACTAATAGAAAAATAGTTTTTGCACTGTTTGGTTAACTTCATTTTTGTATCCTTATTTACTCATCCTAATGGATATGGGCTTGGATGAACACAAACTTCTAATCCCAAATTGTTGAAAAAAATTGTTGCAATGACATTTTCCTATGATCTTGAATCCTGTGATCAATCCTTATCTTCTTAACCTGTATATTTATATGGAAGTGTTTCGTCTTTTTAGTCTCTTCATGTTGTTGAAGGATATTTATTTTCACCCATTCTACACTGATATACAGATAATATTCTCATCCAAATCTGGGTTTCTTTCCACCTGATTACTTGAATCTATGTTCATGATATTTTTCTTCTTGGTATATTTCTTTTTGCTCTTTAGTTTGAGCTCTAGATGCATCTTCTAACACTTCTCCTATGTATGACCGTTAGGGTTATATTGGTTGTTGAGATATTTTCATTGGTGTGCTATGATTTCTTTCTTTTTCCCATTTCCCACTTTCCACTTCTTCTTCTAATCCTTGGAAACTTCATGGAGCTCATTCTTCTTTGACCTAGTTGATTTCCCTTTCCTCTTTCCTATGTTCTCCAAGTACTATTATTGTGCACAAACCTTGTCCATCATTCTAGGTTTTGAAAGCATCACTTGCTTCCATATCTGGCTGTGTAGACCACCCAAATATTTTAGGAGTACATCTAGATTCCTTGGGGAGATACCAATCATTATGGCCACATTTATAAATTTTGACGTGTACTCCTATACACTTTCCCTTGTTTTATCTAAAGAAACACCATTGGATCCACTAGTCCTCTACATACTAAATAGGCTAAAATTGTAATTTTATGAGGGTTTTGAAATACTCCCACTTAGTCACTTGAGGATATTCCTTCAAAGTTAGGGTCTTCATGTGGCTTTACCACTAGGTTAGGGCATGGCCCTCTAATTTCAACCAAGAAAATGGAATCTTTTGGTATACCTCTATATGATGAACACCAAAATAAACTTATATTTTTTGTAACCATCGATTTAACGGTAGAGCATCAATGTCAACTTGATATGGCTTGATATTGACCATAGATTCTAGCTTAAATAGGGACTATGAATGGTTCACAACACTTGAACTACGTTCATCCTTTTTGGATTCTTTTTTAGAATCCCTCATTGGTTTTTCTTAGTCTACAAATTTGCATCGGAAAATTCACCACAGCATATATGACACAATAACATTTAAAATTCAAAATCTATAGTATGAGGGTTAATTTCTCCTTAGATTTATGGATTCTTTAATTATTTTGTTATTCTTATGCGTGCAATAGATATAATATGTAGAAAGTAGAGAAAAACAAAATAAAACTCACAAACCAAAATTGACATAACATATAACCTAGAAAACCTTTTTAGGACAAAACCCAACTAGAAGGTGAGGTTGCTTTGTGCTCTCTCTTAATTGAAAATGGATGAAAATACAAAGAAGTGAGACCTGTGTCTTATGGGATCCTATAGTGCACAAAAATTCTCGATTTTCTCTTTCTCTAATCACTCTTGTATACTTTTCTCATCTACGAAAAAAATGCACTCAACTAGAATGGAACCCCTCTTCTTCCTAACGGCCTAGTTATAACACATCTCAACAACCGACTAGTCATTAAGTTTGATTCCTTCAACTCTTAACTAGAGTTACAATATAAAATGTTCTATATTCTTATTCACCATGATTACATGGCTCACCCATATTCCATGAATAAGCGGGGTTGATGTGGAATCATCTCAAATCATGGTGGTCAAAACAAGAAGGTCAACTTGTAAGTGGCATAGCATTTACATATGAACTTTGATTGAGTTGATTCAAGTGATATTTGAAAGGTATCAATGTGTAGAATAGATATAGGGGCTATGAAACTTATGAATAAAATTCTTACTCTCAAAAAAAAAAAAAAATCTTTGATTCCTCAAACTACTTTTGTAAGGTTTCAATGTTACTTTTCCATTGTTCTATGTTGTTACAATTACTTTAGCCCAATTCTTATCTTCAATTAGAAATATTAACGCACATTTATATCTTCCAATTATTAATAGAAATTGTATATGGAAAAGTAAATGCAATGAACAATAAGAGACACTAGGTTTGGTCAAAAACCAGGGAAAAAACCCAAAAGGGGGGAAACCTTTTAAGATTCTTCTTCTTATTATATTGTCATAAAATGTTCAGAAAAGAGAGAGTACAATGTTCCAATTCATCAATGACATGACTATCTAGAAAAAACTACCAAACAATATCCAAGAGATGATCCCAACAACAATATTGATCAGAATCAAAGTTCCCAAGCTTGTGGTCAACGGTGAAAGTCTGCAGTCAACTGTGAAATTTCCCTAAGCCCTAGCTGCACGGAGCTAGTGACCATATGCGTGGTTGCAACACTATATCCATAGGAATCACCCTATATACGTGCATCTACAGCTAAAATTTCCATGTTCCAACCCTGTGGCTATAGACCTAAAACCATAATCCACACAAGCAAGCTTAGACGCTACAATTTTAGACATGTACGAACCAATCTCCATGAGCCAACTTGAAACCTATGTGAACCAAACCAAAAAAGAGAGAAGAACAAGATTCTTGATGATGATGTCCAAATGAGGGTTACTTGACTTGTATTTATATGCTTCCAAAGTTGTCTAATTTCTCTTTTGGGTTGACCTATCCTTTTGTGCACATGTGCGTTTCCATATTAAAAATGATTTTTTACTCAACCAAATTAAATTCTTACAAGGGCTACAAGGGGTATTTCTTAATGAGGAATATTGTCCAATGGAGGGAATTTTTCCTTAAGTTGCCAAATCAACGCTCCCTCTTAGCAAGGGATAAATTACCAACTGCAACATGTGTCCCATCTCAAATATCAAATCGAGTGTCATCTTTGCTCATATGTTGAACACTCTTAAATGTAAAAGAAGAAGAATTTGACATTGTAAGGGAGCTCAAGCTACCACCCTCTATCCATCGGGGAGCCATTGCCACTACCCAGAATCATCTGTCAGTAGGGATCCCAATGATACTACTCGGGAATCCATCACAGTGGGGAGCTCATGCTACAATCTAGGAAGCTCTGCCAGTGGGGAGCTAAATCTACGACTCGGGAAACTTCGCCAGTGACGAGTCAATGCTACAACTCAAGAGGGAGCTCAATGATACAACCCTAGGAACTCTACCAGCTAGGACCCAATGCTACTACCTAGGAAACAACAGACAATAGGATGCATGCCACTTACCTTATGAGGTAAGGGTCATGCCTATCCCAATTCTTGATGATAATAGGAGGGATACTACTTACCATAATTGGTAAGGATCACACTTATCCTATTATTTGTTCACCTTCCAAACTTGACCCTCAAGAGCTAGTGGTAGAACACCTACATCTCTAGCTTGAGTGGGATGCGAGTTACCATGAATGGTAGAGATCATCCCTAACTCAAGAAGACAACATCCATTATCCATTTGTGTGGGGAAGACAGATGCCAACTAGGGTATACTCGATAGGGGGAGATACACACTTATCGTGAGGTAAGGATCATACAAACCCTAATATGAAAATAAGGGAGATACATACTTACCATGATGTAAGGAACAAACACACCTATTTTCCATGGGTTCTCTCAACCCTAGGAGCTTTTCGGCTCAATTCCTCACCCTGGGAGCTTAGGTAGGCTGAAAGAGCTAGCTCATTGTCCTTGATGAACCAGGACCCTTACCCATGAGGGTCACATCCATTAGTCCAATATTCTCTTTCAAGACCAAGAAAGTCCCTTCTAGAAAATCCTTGGTGAGTATGCCTGCAATCTGCTCATAAGTCAAAATATGACAAAGTCTCACAACTCCTCTTTGCACCATGTTACATATGTAATGATATCTATTCTCAATATGGTAAGACTTGTCATGAAACATTAGATTCTCTTCCAATCATATCCCACTCTTATTGTCGCAATATATCATTGTTATATCCAAGACCTACTCAAACAACTTGGTGGACTCTAGTATTACAGCAATGATGCTGCAACTCCTGGGACTCCCTTCTTTACTTTTATCAACTCGGTTGTTTGTAACAAACTTGGAAGTGATAGTGTTATATGCACAAGTACTAGCTCTTGCCACAGGCTGTCACTTGATCAGCTGGCACAAGTCTGCTAGGAGCTTAAGCCAACTCCTATGAGCTCTTAGAAGAAGATTTTAACTGTGATGGAAGAAAGCTAACTCAAAAGACACTAGTCTACTTGCAGAAAGAAGCTGAAAGCTGAAAGGAAATGCAAACCCTAGTTTTACTGGCTAACCCTACTGATGCAAGAAAAGAGATGAAAGCAGTGGAAATGGATGCCATTGACTCTTGGAAAGGTAAAATGCATGTGACTAAGCTACTTCTGAAGTAAAACCGAGAAAGAGACATCTTTTTGTATATCTGAGTAATCTTGCAAAATTATTATGCATCTACTTTAACAATTTTTGACTGTGCAGAGGTTGATTGGTAAAAGGAAATGGAATGGGTGCTTGCAGGAGGTTGGGAAGGTGAGAAGAGGGCCTAAGGGGTCCCTAATATCCCTTTAGAGAGTTTCATAGTGATCAGATTCGAAAAACTGCTCAGTGAACTTCTACAGGAAGTCTACAGGGGTTCTACAGGATGTTCTATAGGAAGATCCGAAAGAGGATTTTGGAGGGTTGATAGTGGAAAAACTGTGGGAAAGTGGAAAGGGAGGATGTATGAGGATGTGAAGGGGTCTAGGACCTAGTGAATGAGGCTAAGGTGTGATTAAGGTGGTTGGATTTGTTCAAGTATGGAGGGAGCAATGTTGCACAAGAATGTAGAAATTAGGGCAAATTGGAAAAGTGTGGCAAATGAAGGGAAGGAATCTTGGATTAGGGGTTGGAGCAGGTTGTATGATGGAGGAAGGATAGGTAGGGAGGTATTATAGGTGTTCTGCACACTATTTTCCAAAACTGATCGAATAAAGACTAGGAAATCTAGAGATCTAGCTATTTTGACCTAATCTGACCTAAAAACTAGAAAAATGATGAACAGAAGTTTATAGACAGGAAATCATGCAAGATAACTATGGAAACTAAGAAAGAACAGATCTTAAACATGTAATTACAACCGGTATCAACTATTCCAACTAAAAATCTAACACTAGCAATTGCATGGAGAGGCAAAAATAGTGTTTTTGTGGCAGCAAGTATACCTTGGTCTCAGCGCATGGTCCCAAGGAGGCAGAGATGGGATTAAGGATTGTTTGATGGCCTTTTTCTAGATCCTTTCCTTTACCAAACTATCAAATTAACCTAAATCATGAAGAGCTACTTTAATCATCAAAAACAACCTAAGTAACAAAGCAAGATTTTAACTTAAATAGTAGAAATTCTTCTATGAATGCAACAAAGACACATAAAAGTACACAAAGGAGGTATTGGCACTTGGGTTGGGCCCAAAATCAAGAGCTACAGCCTCCTATGAAAGCTCAAAGCTAGTACAAGGTGAAATTTATCTCCATTACTCAAAAAATAATCATGTCACAAAACTGTTTACAACAAAAGCTTGAAGTTGAGCTGAAATGCAGAGCTGCACTAAAGTGCGAAAAACAATTGTTCAATGGCTAAACAACTAAGGCTTGAAGCCTTCCTACTTATGCACTACGAGGATTCCTAATAGCCCTCCTTAACGTTAGGAGCTTGGCTGCTCAAGACTGCAGTTAATCAACCACTTCACAAAATCTGCTCGACTGCCCCTTGAAATCATCTTTGGTGGGCTGTTGAACTCTGAGATGATGATGGAGAACTCGAAGAAGGGGTCATTTAGTGCTGGAGACACCCTTCCTATGAATCCTCAGCCTTGTTCCTTCATGTTTGGCTATCAACTGGCTCATAAATGCTTGACCTTGGTCCAAAAGATGTCCAAAAATCTGCAATAAGCACGTATTAGACTTTGTGGTCAAGTAACTATTCTCATTCATTCAATTAACATAAATATTTTCAAAAGCATGCATAGAACTATGAAGAATGGTGGATTAATCGACAATAATAGGCAAAATGAGCCCAATAAGTTACCCATTTTTGGGGCTCATCATCACCCCCTGCTGTGTTGCTCATCCTCTGAGCAACTAATCCACCTCATCATCTTTTAGTGCTTTAACTACCTCTCTAACATCCCAGGCTTCCGAGGTGATGTCCTCTTCTCGGTCATGAAACCCTGCTTTTCTCTCTACCTCCTCCCACTACCTTTGTTCTTCCTCTTCTTTGACCCCTTCCAGCAGTCCCCAAAAGCAATGGATGACTGAACTTTAGGCCAATGCAGCTGGCCTTTAGATTTTGCATTGACTGTTTGTAGAGAGGTACTCTAGCCAAAGCCTCCCACATCCTTGTCGGGGAGTGGTACTCCCTTATGTTCAGACTGTGGGACAATGCGTTGCATCTCCTGGTGTAAGCATGTATGCAGTTATCACCCAACAGTCTCTCCATGTCCTCAAAGTGCACGATGGCCTGAGCTTGTCTTTCAATGTAGTCTAGGAGAACCTGAGGGTTGTTGGCTAGGTGCTTAATGTAGTCTAGGAGAACCTAAGGGTTGTTGGTCAGGTGCTGATGGGCATACACTAAAGCTGAGGGATATTCAAGTTCTTCTCTGATCATGAGTGGCTCACTCAGCTCCCTGTCCATAACTTCCCAAATTTCTGCTATCCTCTTTTCCTCATGGTTTAACCAAGAGGCCATGGCCATTAGTTGCACATCTCTCAATGCTGCATTGGGCTCCCATAGGTTCATATTTGGAAGTGCAAAGTTGTGTAAATAGAATTCTGCTAAATTGGCCTTCTCTTCAGCTGAGCTACTGTCACACAAATACATGAACTGATTGTATTTCTAGAATGGAATGGTGCCCCTTTGGGCCAATGTGTTAATTTGAAATTTCACCATTGATCGTTAAGATATAATGCATATGACTTTGCAGGTTGCCTACATTGTAAGGCTTCTACTGTGCATCTGGCCATACAGGCCATTTGGGCTTCTTTCTCTTGCGCCTGTTGTTTCAAAGCCTATATTTCTTCTACTGCTTGTGACTCCTTTTCCTGTAGCAATTTTGTTAGCATCTCAACATCAATTGGTAGCTTTTCTTCTCTCTGTTGTTCTTCAGTTGTCTCCCTGTTTGCTAGAGGTATTTCTTGCTGCTGCTTCTCTCCCACAATGGACGGTCTATCTTCCTTATGACTTCCCTGTAGCTGCAATTGTTTCCTCAGTAGCTCATTTTCTTCCTGTAATTCGGCTCTCTGACTGCTTTCCATGTGCCTCACCATGGCCAACTCTTTCCTTGATTCTTTTAGTTGTTCCTCTAGGTGGCCTATGTCTGCAACACCCTTGGATTTGGCAATCCTCATCCAAATGTGAGTCCTAACCCTCTCTTGTTCCAATGCAAAGAAGAGTGGTACAACAAACATCTGTGGGATAATCTTCCCACCTTCTAACAGGTTGTGATATGAGCCCAAGCTAGGCTAAGGGCTCGGCTCTAGTATATCTTTAGTCTTTTCTTCTCCCTGTGCTTGTTTGGCTGCCTTCTCCTCCAATTTCTCGGTTTCTCTTAACTTCGCCAAATTTTCCTATAGAGTTGTTTCAGCTTCCTATAGCACTGTTTTTGAGTCCATCATCCTAATTCTTTCTCTCCAGGTGGAGGTTTTTTGGGCTTCCTCTTTCATACATGATGGATATCTTTGAAGGAGACTCTTCTTTTGGTTTAGTGGTTGTGTCCTCAATGACAATTGGTAACTTTGATTTTGGCTGGGATTTTCCCTTTTTTATTCGTGTGCTCCTCCTGGCTTTAAAGTACATGGAGGTTTGCCTCTTTTTCTTTCCTTTTGGTTTTGCAGGTGTGCTTAATGCAGCAAGCATAGCTATTGCCTCCCTTGCTAACGTTTCTGAGGATTTCTCTTCCTGCTGGTCTTTTCCTTCGCTTCCTGTAGAAATCTCTGTGTCCATTGTTTCTGTCTGTGTGACTAATATCCCAGGGTGTACCTTTCTCTTTTCTTTCTGGGTGCCTACCTTAGCTGCGGCAGCCTTCATTTTGGCCTGTTCAGCCTTTTCCTTTCTACTATGTATCCTATTTTCCCTTGCTATTTTTGTTGTTGTTTCTTCCTCTGTTTTAGGCTCAACAATCTTGCTAATTTCTTTCTGTTCTTCCTGTGTTTCCTCTATTCTGCTTTCTGCTTGGATGCCCTGTGTGTCCTCATCATTGTTTTTCTCCATTTCCTCAGTTTTCTCCCCCTCCTCACTACTGGATGGAGTGATGTTTTCAGCCAAAGTCCTAATGTTATCATTTCTGGACATGTTTCTGAAGATTTCCCAAGATATGGGGACAATGTAGGCGTGTAAAGCATCTTCCACCAACAGTTTGATGAGCCCATGGTGGGCCAACTAGTCTAGGATCCCTTCATTTAGCTTCGTACCACATTCAATTAGGGACTAAAGAAGGAAATATGGGATGCTTAGTTTCTTGGATGGAGGTAAGTCAATCCCATGCCTTAATTCACTTAACAGCATGAAATGGTATCCATAGATGATGTTAAACCTCCGTTCACATGTGATGTACTTCATAATTTGATAACTAACTTCACTCCAGAGAGGGGGTAGACTTGTCCTTCTAACTCCATTTTTGTCCTCTACAGGATGCTCCTCGGGCAGAAAAAATGGTTTCTTAGCAATCTGGCCCAATGCTCTCTCTTCCTTGCTCCAAGGGAGCCCCAATGGTAGACCAGTAATTCTACTGATGATCTCAGGGGAGAGTTCTAGGGTAAAACCCCTAAAACTAACTTTGGCATGTGTCCTTGAATGTGGTCTCATGGAAATCAAAAACTCTTCGGTTATCTCTTCATCATGGCCCTAAATTTTGTCAAAGAAGGATATCCAATTTGCTTGGTTGAAAAGGTCCACCACCTCAGGGTGCTCGTACAGCTTGCTGGAGTCTGAGCGCTCTTTCCTTATGAATCCCCCTGTCATGGTGTTGAATGTTCTTCTTATGTATTAATCAGAAAAGAAAATGCTCAGGAAAACAAAAGTCAATCACAGGAACAGAGGATAGCTTAATTTGGTGTCTTCTGAACCCAGGGAGGAGTTTCTCTTGTGTTCCTCACAATACCAAATAGCAATAATTCCCTTGTTTTTGTCACCCCGAATTTAACTGTTGGTTTATTAAAGAAGAATGTTGTTTTTGCATAACAGAGCATAAGGGCACAAATTCTCTTCTCAACACATAGATAGATATGTAAATTCAGTTTTTCATACACACAGGGTGGCCTCTACTATAGCATGTATCTTCCTTACGTGAGAATTTTAAAAATGATGAGGAGATTTCGGAGTGCAGAGAAAGAACTTAGGCAAATACAGTGAAATATGCAGGCAATATTTCATGGTTTGTTCAATACACAGGTAGACTTTCTTTGATGGTGCTTGAAATTCAATGAAAACTCCGAGTTTCCCTTCTGCCAAGCGGTTCTCTAACTTTCCTGTAGAACCCTTCCTGTAGAAGGTTCCTGGTTCCTGTAGAATGAAATTGCGCTTCCGATAGAGCCTGATAAGCAGGAGATTTTTGAAAATAGGCTGAAAAACTAATGGAGGATGACTGGTTAACAATTTTTGGAAGCGGTGGATACATTCTCCAGTCGAGAATGTCGTGAGCACAAAATGAACAGACGACGGTGCATGTTTCGAATGAGCATCTTTTAACTGCACCGTGATTCGTGGTGAGGGGATGAGGTGGTCAGACTGGACCATTGATCCGATGTCACAACCATAATGTTTCTACATGTTTCTGACCACCATCATCTCCACTCTCCTGTTATTTGCCGCCACCACTATCAGTCCCAACGATTTCTCTCTGAATGGACACTTCACACGTGTTGGCTACACATCTAATCAGCAATTTTGAATGTAACAGGGCTCGTTTGAATTTCACGAGGATATGTAACTGGCCCTGGGTGGCCAGTTGACTGGCCACTGATTTCACCCAATCCGGACCATTCCCATAGTCATGCAACTTTTAAAATATGATTTATGCAATTGAAGAACGAGTTTAGGCACTTAATTGCGTGGTCGCGACCGCGTTATGCAGATTTCAAGTTCTGGAACCGATTCCTTCAATTATTTTTGCTGCATGCATACTGCATGCTTGGCCTCTGTTGCTATTGATGTTCTTACATTCAAGAAGAGCTTCATGCATGTCTCTTCTACCATACTTCGTTGTCCCTGTCTTTGGAGTATGTCTTTTAGCGGGATCCTCTGCTACAGGGTTCCTGTAGGATGTTCTATAGCTGCTTCTCCTCCTAGAATGCAAGCTAGAATGAGCAGGGCTATACTGTTGACGAGGGTCCTAGCGAATGAGGAATCTAGACGGAGGGTAACATGTATGGTGAGTAAAACTGTTGCTTGATTTGTCATTAAGGAGTTTTTGCTGGTAGTATGAAAAAAACAGGATTTCTGTGAGTGACTGTGCAGGAACATAAAAAAAATGAGTGCAATGGAGGTGTACGGAGATGGAAAAAGGTGACATATGGCGATGGATGGAAGCAAGGATGTTTACAGGCCTCATGGATAGGTTCCCAACCTTTGGGTCCTCTTCGGAGATCAATTCTAGCTTGTTTCTAGGCTCTATAGGAACTTCCTGTAGAAGACACAAAACTTCCTATAAAAGACACATAACTTCTTGTAGAAGGTGAAATCTTAGTCCGAATGAGACCAAATCTTAGGAAAGAGTAGTGGTCATGGAGGAATGGATGGCGAAGGATGCTTGCAGCCTGGTGCTGACCTCTGTGTTTGTCTTGCGCAATCCTCCTAACCTGTAGTGTCCTTCCTACAACCTGCAATTATTCAATAGAAATTAGGTTTATTTTTCTCTTTCTCTTTTCTTCTTTCTTTTTTTCTCTCTTTTTTTTTGAGACAACTGGGGTGCCTCCAAGAGGTTTTCACCCAAGGATCTTTTATATATATATATATATATATATATATATATATATATATATATATATATATATTGTTCAAGGTGTGGGTGGAGTGGAGGCAGGGGCCTGCTCCACTACCAATATTGATTTATCTAGATTTTCAATGAACTCCTGCTTAGAAAGGGGCTTCCTGTATATTTTCAATCGATGCCCATTGACGAGCATGGGGATGGCTTCTTCATCAATGGTCCTGATAAGGACTGAACCATTGTCGTTGCATCTCTCCACTACATATGGTCCAAGCCATCTTGTCCTCAGCTTCCCTTTGAAATCCTTGTATCTTGAATCATATAACAGCGCCCAATCTCCTGGCTGAAACTGCTTTTCTTTAAGGTATCGGTCATGCCATATCTTCCTCTAAAGTTGGACCACCTACGAGTGGAGAAGGGCCTGCATTTTATGTTCATCTAGTCCATTCAACTGAAGCAATCTTTGCTGTTGTGCATGGCTGAGATCTAGTTCCAGCTGAGCTATGAACCTCAATGTGTTATATTCAAATTCTATGGACAACAAATCCTTCTTCCCGTAGACCAGCTCATAAGGTGTGAAACCTGTTGTAGTTTTCCAAGTAGTTTTGTAGGCGCAGGTGGCCTCAACCAAGCGATCTGCCCAATCTTTTCTATTGTTTCTCACCACTTTAGTCAAAATCTCTTCCAAAGTTCTATTAGTGACTTCCGCCTATCCATTTGCTTATGGATGATAAGGGGTACCGACTAAAGGGTGGACTCCTTTCATCTCCTTATAACTCTAGGCAAAAGCATCCAAATGGCGGTTCAATAAGCTACACAGCTCGTTCTCCTGAGAGGGGGATAGGGATGAGTTGATCTTCAAGGTTCTTTCAGGGCCAAATTCCACATTCTTAACTCGAGGGGATGTCAGATCAGCCACACAGAGATCCACTAAAGCTGGCTTGGGTGTCTTCTACCAACTCTTCTAATGGTAGCATGCTGGGAGGTGGATCCTAAATCAAATTCTCAATAAGGTCATCCTCGGTTTGAGGAACTCCCATGGTGGCTTCCACTGTGCACACTGGTGCAAAGTAGACCTCATCCTAATCTTCCTCCTCCAACCAGAGAGGTAAGTCATGTTCTAGCAGAGGTTGGGCAGGAGGATATAGGACTAGCTGCTTGGACATAGGCCCATTCTTGATGGTCATGCTCCCAGCTCGACAACTGAAGTAAGCATCTGCAATAGCTAACTAAGGCCTTCCCAAAATTAGGGGGTATCCAGTAAGTTTTGCCTTTGGTTGAAGGACCAAGAAGTCTGTCGTGTACTCCCAAAAATCAACAAATACCATTTCATCTTCCACAATCCCTTCGGGGGTCACAGTGGAGCGGTCTGCTAGCTGCAGTACTATCGAGGTCTTTCTTAGGGAACTCTAAAGGTTGAGTTTGAGCATAGTGTCCCTGGTCATCACATTAATGGTAGCCCCTAGATCAATTAGGGTGTGGGGGATTATGGTGCCATTGATGTGGACATCAACTACAAGACTCCCAAGGTCTACATATTTTGGACATATTACTTGTCCCAACATTAGGTCGGACAGTTTTCCTATGACATTGATTGTCGGGGCATCTCTCTTGCACTTGCCTAGGTGCTTGAAACACTTCTCTTTAATCAATTTGTTGTATATTGGTACATATTTTATGGCCTGGAGAAGTGGTATTTTCACACATAACTTTTTAAGCTCGCCCAGAAGTTCAGTCTCTTCTGGGTTTGGTTACGTAGTTCCAGTTAGTCTCTCAGGAAAGGGTGGAATGGCTTTGGGTTCACTTTCCTGTTTCTCTTCCTCATCCTCCTTAGGAGAAGGTTGGCTATCTGGGAGGACCTTCCTAGATCGTAGGTTGATCTCCTGAATCTCCACAGCATAGGTAGGGCATGTTATCTCTCCAGTATATACCTACTGGGCCTGTCTATTATTAGGGTTCAGGTTCGGTTGGGCGGGCATCTAGGGTTGTCTTGGAGGAGCAGGAGGTAATGGTTGTGGTTGAGTAGGTTGTGGAGGCAAAATGGCGGGAGGAGAGTTGTATTGGTGCCTCCACCCCTGTTGAGGTGCATTCCACTGAGGTTGGGACTAAACATGAGAATGAAACGAATGAGCAGTAGGTTGAGTATGGTATTGAGATGGATATGACTAAGGAGGGGGTGCGGACCAAGAAGGATGAGTAGGAGGACCCCAAGAAGGTATATGAGTGGATTGGTTGGGGTTGTAATAAGTCTAGGATACCCCTTGCATCCCCTGCTAGTAAGGTTTGGATCCATGTGGCCTCCTTTGGTTTAGGAAGTAGAGCAGTTCAGTGGCTCCTTCAGTCCCTTGGTACATAGCTTTCAGTCCGAGTAAGGTTGGGCACTAGTTTGTAGGGTGGTCTTCCTCACAAACAAAAAATACCTCTACTGAGTGCAATGGACACTCGTTCCAAGGATGTTTCCTTGTACATCTGGGACAAAAGATGGCCAAATCCCTCTCAGCTTCCCCTTTCTTCTGTTGGATTCGGAAAGTATCTAGTTGCATGTCAATGGTCTGTCTCATCTCACTTTTAAGGTCTTCCATCTGATTTGCAAACTCATGTTTGGAGAAGGTGGCATTGGTTGAAAGTTGGTTCCCCCTACCTCTTTTCTAGGCTGCCTAGAATGGTTTCTAAACACATTCTTTATGTCATCATAAGGTAGTTGGTAGATGTCTCCTCCAGCCAGCAAATGGAGGCTATCTAGAAGGTCCTTAGGGATTCCTCGAAGCAGAACTAGCTTCAGAGTTTCAGGCTCAAGTGTGCACCTAGCCCTTTTATAACTAAGTTGGAACCTTTCTTCATAATCTTCTAAAGACTCATCACTTCCCATGGTCATCCAAAAGATTTCTCCCTTCGTTTCCTTTGACCTACAATAATCTTGGTATTTGTTGTTAAAGGCTTATTGCATCTGGGCCCAAGTTGTGATATTGTTTCCAAGTAACCCCATGAACCAGCACAGTGCTACATCCTTGAGGGTAGAGGGAAAGAGTTTCAACTTCTTCTCATCTTCTGCATAGTCATAGGTTTGACAAAGGACAACAAACTCAAACAAGAAGGTATCAGGGTCTTCAATGGTCAATCCATGGAAGTGAGGTAAGGCTGAGGGACTTATGTTTTTCATTTTTGTGTCCCGATTGGTCTCTCGGATGGGAAAGGAACCTTCTATTCTCTCGTCATCACCTATGCCATTCTTGTGTTCGGCCATGGTCTCAGGAGGAATGTTTTCTTGCTCTTATTCTGTTAGAGGATCTTCGTGTATATCTGGAGGTTCATTGCCACCAAAGAAGAGAGAAGGGTGACTCAATGATGTGGTGGGGGTGTTGGGTAAGAATTTTCCTTAATTGTGTTTATTCCTACGAGGCATGAAATGAAATATTTTTGGTTGATTTTTGTTTTTCTCTGCTTGTACCTACAAAACTGAAATTGATTGAACAACAAATTGCAACTAACTAAAGTAAAATTTGTTGGAATGAGAATTGCAGAATTGAAATGAAAGCAGGAAATGACTAAGCTATGCTTGCGGAATTGAAATGCTAATATACACTTGCAGAATTGAAATGCTAGTCTAGGAAAGTAAGAAATGTCTAATCTACTTTTGCAAAAATGAAATTGCAGAATGGAAATGAAACAACTACTCTACTCTTTCTGAAATAAACTACTTAGCAGAAGGTTGCAGTAGAAAATAGAAGAAAAGCAGCAATAACAAATACTCTGATGCTTCCTCCGAAACAACTCCAAAAATATGGTGGGCTCCAATATTGCAACAATGATGTTGCAACTCCTAGGACTCCCTTCTTTACTTTTATCAACCCGGTTGTTCGTAACAAACTTGGAAGCGACGGTGTTATATGCACAAGTACTAGCTCTTGCAGCAGGCTGTCACTTGATCAGTTGGCGCAAGTCTACTAGGAGCTTAAGCTAACATCTATGAGCTCTTAGAAGAAGCTTTTAACTGTGATGGATGAAAGCTAACTCAAAAGAGGCTAGTCTACTTACAGAAAGAAGTTAAAAGCTTAAAGGAAATGCAAACCCTAACAAACCCTAGTTTTACCGGATAACCCTACTGATGCAAGAAAAGAGATGAAAGCAATGGAAATGGATGACATTGACTCTTGGAAAGGTAAAATGCATGTGACTAAGCTACTTATGAAGTAAAACCTGGAAAGAAACATCTTTTTGTATTTCTGAGTAATCTTGTTGAATTATTATGCATGTGCTTTAACAATTTTTTACTGTGCAGAGGTTGATTGGTAAAAGGAAATGCAGTGGGTGCTTGCAGGAGGTTGAGAAACTGAGAAGAGGGCCTAGGAGGTCCCTAGCACCCTTCCAAAGTGTTTCACAGTGATCAGATCTCAAAAAACTGCTCACGTGAACTTTTACAAGAAGTCTGCAGGGGTTCTACTGGATGTTCGACAGGATGTTCTACAGGAAGATCTGAAAGAGGATTTTGGAGGGTTGATAGTGGAAAAACAGTGGGAAAGTGGAAATTGAGGATGGATGAGGATGTGAAGGGATCTAGGACCTGGTGAATGAGGCTAAGGAGTGATTAAGGTGGTTGGATTTGTTTAAGGATGGAGGGAGGAGCAATGTTGCACAAGAATGTAGAAAATAGGGCAAATTGGAAAAGTGTGGCAAATGTAGGGAAGAAATCTTGGATTAGGGGTTGGAGCAGGTTGTATGATGGAGGAAGGATAGGAAAGGAGGTATTATAGGTGTTCTACACACTATTTTCCAAAACTGATCGAACAAAGACTAGGAAAACTAGAGATCTAGCTATTTTGAACTATTTTGACCTAAAAACTAGAAACATGATGAACAAAAGTTCGTAGATAGGAAATAATGCAAGATAACTATGGAAACTAAGCAAGAACAGATCTTAAACATGCAAGTACAACTGGTATCAACTGTTCCAACTAAAAATCTAACACTAGCAATTGCATGGAGAGGCAAAAATAGTGTTTTTGTGGCAACAAGTATACCTTGGTCTCAGCTCATGGTCCCAAGAAGGGAGAGATGGGATCAAGGATTGCTTGATGGCCATTTTGCAGATCCTTTCCTTTACCAAAGTTTCAAATTAACCTGAAGTATGAAAAGCTACTTTAATCATCAAAACCAACCTAAGTAACAAAGTAAGATTTTAACCTAAATAGCAGAAATTATTCTATGAATGCAGCAAAGACACATAAAAGTATAGAAAGGAGGTACTGGCACTTGGGTTGGGCCCAACCCCAAGAGCTACAACCTCCTAAGAAAGCTCAGAGCTGGTACAAGGTGAAATTTATCTCCATTACTCAAAAAATAATCATGTCACAAAACTGTTTACAGCAAAAGCTCGAAGTTGAGCTGAAATGCAGAGCTGAACTAAAGTGCGAAAAACAATTGTTCAATTGCTAAACTAATAAGGCTTGAAGCCTTCCTACTTATGCACTACGAGGACTCCCAACAGCCTTCCTTAACTTTAGGAGCTTGGCTGCTCAAGACTGCAGTTAATCAGCCACTTCACAAAATTTGCTCGGCTGCCCCTTGAAATCATCTTTGGTGGGTTGTTGAACTCCGAGCTGATGGTGGAAAACTCAAGGAAGGGGTCATTTAGCGCTGGAGACACCCTTCCTACGAATCCTCGGCCTTGTTTCTTTGTATTTGGCTGTCAATTGGCTCATAATTGCTTGACCTTGATCCAAACGATGTCCAAAAATCTGCAATAAGCACGTATTAGACTTTGTGGTCAAGTGACTATTCTCATTCATTCAATTAACATAAATATATTCAAAAGCATGCATAGAACTATGAAGAATGGTGGATCAATAATAAGCAAAATGAGCCCAATAAGTTATCCATTTTTGGGGCTTATCACAACTCTCCAAATTTCTTTCTACACCAAATTTCCTCATAGTTATCCATGCTAGTAGCAACATACTCTACCTTTACCATACTCAAATCCAAAGACTTTTGTTTCCTACTCATCCAAGGTATCATGGCAGATCCCCTGCTAAAATAGTACCCTCATGTGTTCTTCATGTCAATAATGTTTCCAACCCATTCATCATCAGTGTATCCATGCAGTCTCATATCTCTATAAGTATATCTCAGACCAAGATCTTTCTTCTCGAACTCAAAGGAAAAATCCTTCTTACACTCAATCATCAAAGGTTCACTATGTGTCAAGAATAGATCGTCAATATATAAAACCAAAATTAAAGGAATACGTTCAACCACTTCAAAGTATAGAATGGGATCGACTTTGCTTCTTGTGAATCGAACTTCATCAAGTAACTATCAATGCGGGCACACCAGGCTCTGTATGCTTGTTTCAAATGGTAAAATGCTTTCTTCAACTTACAAGCATGAGTCTTCCTATCCTGTATTTTAAATCCCTGAGGTTTCTCAACACACACTTTTTCCTTGTACTTCTCAATGCTTCCATCTCCTTCAAGCTTTATCTTATATAACCACTTTGAATATACGACATACTTTCCCTTAGATCTCGACACAACATCCCATACATCATTCTTCATAATCGATTCATATTTTTTGTCCATGGCATCCTTCCAAACATTTATTTTAATAGCCACTCCATTGTCATCAGTCTTGTTCCCCCTAGAGGGGAATGGTCCCATCGACTTTTTTTTAGTTTGGTGCCATCACTTACTTTGATAATTAGTGTTGTGGACCATTTCCACTAGAGGTCTCCCATTAACTCAATGTTGAGCCCCAAAACTACCTCTCTTCCACACATCTTCTTAAACCTTTTTTCTTCTATTTTCCCATATCAGTGCCTCATAAGCTATCAAAAATTGTTACATGTTGATTTCAGGAGTGTATTTGCATGATTTTCAAATTATATCATTGTGTGTGCTATTTGATCTAGGTTTTGTTTATCAGCTACGGAATGTAGCCACTTTCCACAACTAACTCGCAATTCCACAGTTGTTTTCATTGTTTGGTAGGTTACAGGTGTCGGTAGGAGAAACAAAACACATGTGCACCTCAAGAATGATCCACACATGGATGAGGCCCTATTTTCTTAGCCTAATTCGTGAAGAAAGGTACCAGTTAAAGGGTGGTCAACAAAGAGTCTTGCATCAACAGGACTCCATTCCTGCACATAAAAGAAGCCCGAAGTCATTCCTAAACTCATGGATCTGTTTTTGCCACATGCAAGCCATCTCCATAACGTAATCCAACATCCACCTTACGTAGATTTACTGCTCATGGCAACCGAAGGGATGAATCCTTAGATTCTGACCTGTTCACATGTCCATTGCTGAAGAATTCCTTTGAGAAACAATTATCTATTTCCTCTATAAATATAAGCGTTTGCAACATAGATAGTTAGTTCTTGATATTGTTGATGTAGCGTTATTTTGTTTTGTGTAACTGAGAGACATATTCCTCTGTTTCATAATACAAAACTCCGTTTTTTTCACATGGTTGTTTAAGCGTGGTTTGAAGTGACAACGTGTTAGTCAAAAGCTGTGCAGAGGGTCCCTACGTGGCTGAGGTTCTTCTTTTGTTTTGTATAGTTTTTCATGTATATTTTCTCTTATTTGAGTTGTACATTTCTCATGTTTTGGTTATGGTTTTAATCATTCTAATCCTATACATGCTTTTGCAGCTTGTTATATTTTTTACTAACACTGATCAGTGCATTTCAGAATAGGTTATGCTCGAGATTTTTAATGTAGTTTTCACATCAAGTCGTGATCTGAGATGTGCTTCCTCTGCTGAACTTTAGTTTTCAATTCAGTTGTTATGCTTTTATTTAGTGATATTTCTTTACTGCTTAAGATAGTTTAGATATCAGTTCTTCATGCTATATGATGATATCTCTGGAGCCTTTAGCTTAACCTCATTTTAGAAGTTAATTGGTGAGCTAATGTGATTATAGGTGAAGTAATTGATTTTTCTTTCATTAGTATGCAAGTAGATAGTTTAGATGTTAGTTGTTTCATGCTATATGATGATATTTCCAGAGTCTTTAGCTTAACCCCATTTTAGAAGTTAGTTGACAAAATATTGTGATTATAGATTAACTAATTGACTTTGCTTTCATTAGAGTGCAAATTAAATAATTTAAATGTCATTCTTTCATGCCATATGATGATATTTCTAGAATCTTTAACTTAACCCTCTTTTAGAAGTTAATTGACGAGATGTTGTGATTATGGGTGAAATCATTGACTAGTTTCCAGTTTCTTTACTATTTAGTTTTGAGTGCAGCAGTTTACTAGATTTCAATTCTATAAGTAGGATGGACAACAGAGATAGTAACCTCATTTTCAGTACTTCATTTTTAGCTTGATTTATGTAGATGCATGTTTACACTCTTGTTCAAGTTCTGTTTTTGTAGACAGCATGTTTTGAGATCTTTGAAGTTCTAAGTTTGGAAATTACCATAAGAAGTATAAACCTTGTCTTCAATTCTACATCCACACTTGATCTTTAAAAGTATTCTTAAAAATTTAGAATAGAATTTCCATTTGCATTAAACACTTTAGGAGATCAACAAGAACAAAAACCCAAAGCAAGATAAAAACTGAAACCAGTGAGGTAAGAAAAGGGTTGTCTAGCACATACAGTGCACTACACTTCATCAGTTTACAACTCCTGGATTGATAACTTATGTAGCAATTTAGGACACACTAAATTGACTAAACATTTTGGCGTTGTTGCCAGGGAAGTGTGACAAGGTAGCCTATCTCTTACATTAAAAAAAAAAGAGGGAAAAATTGATAATTTCTTGAAGTATGCTCTCCTCTTGCACCTAGTGTGATCTGGAGGATCATAAAAGAGAATTATTAGTTCAATAATTTCTTGAGTATGCTCTCTTCTTGCACCTAGTGTGATCTGGAAGATCAAAAAAAGGAATATTAGCCCATTTAAAAAATCATCAAAAAATAAAAAAGGACATGCATAGAGAAAGAGATTTTAGGGGAAGGTTTATAGCTAGGGGAAAAAGTTTGATTTTTACAACTCCAACTACTTCAAGGAATAGACAAGATACACCTCCATCCCAGACTCATACTCCCAGCCTTAGGATTCCTGGAATTCAAGGGGCAGCAACTGAATTAGAAGATTCTCCCACATTATCTACTAAATCTGACCTAGGAGAAGAACCATTCTTCAACTTCATAGGGGAGTCTATTGCAGTGAAAGAAGTAGAATTACCTAGAGAAGAAGAAGAGGTAGAGACTCTCTCTCATCAGCCATTAATAGAAGAGCCAAAAGATTCTAAGGAAACTATCATCGCGAAAGAAGTACAAGATGGAGAATTTTCACTATTTGGGGGAGGGGGTAGAGGTACAGGTAGAGGAAATAATGGAGGTGGTAGAGGTAACAATGGAGGAGGTAGAGGTAATAATGGGGGAAATAGGGAAGGAGATAACTCATTTGGATTCCCTATAGTAGATGAGGAAACCCATACAACAATGAAAAACATTTTACCATCTGTCCTCCCAAACTTTTATGGATTGTAAAGTGAGGATCCTGAAACATTTTTATTTGAGTTTGAGCTCTTATGCCGAACATATGACTATCTAGAAGACTCTCAAAAACTCAAACTGTTCCCTTCAACATTGAAAGGGACTACTCTGAAATGGTTTATGGGATTAGTCACTCAATCTATTAGGACTTGGAATGATATGAGGTAGGCATTTTTGGGTAGATATCTAGATTATTGTATGCCTACTAATCATAAGGATGAGGTATTTAAAATGATGCAAAAAGAAGATGAGAACTTGGAGAATTTGCTTGAAAGATTTTAATACAACTTAAAGAGAGCAAAAATGACCAATTTAGATGAGGAAACCTTGAAAGCTATTTTATTGAAAGCCATTCGAGATGAATGGATAGATATTTTAAACATGATGGGAAGGGAGACATCTCTCAACTTCCACTAAGTGACATAGCAGAATTATGTGTCCATCTCTCAAGGGGAAAATCTAAAACTGGAAAAGGGCCTAGAGATCCTTCTCTTATTAGAGCAAACAAATCTACAACTGGGATAGTAAGTAGGGCATAGATTGGCAATATGCTTGACGAGTTCAAAACTGACATTCTAGGGAGCCTTAGTGAACAACTAGACACCCTCAAAATTCAAAACAAGTAGAAAACAGAAGCTGATGCCTTAGCCATCTTTTGCCCAAAATGTAGAAAGAAACATGCTCTAAGAGAATGTCCCTTAGATGCAAAAGTTGTAGAAACATGTATGACTTGCTCAGAAAGTCATGAGAACAAGGATTGTCCTTCAATCCTAGGACTCAAAGCTATCTTTCAGGAGGACCCAAATTCTATAAAATCTCTTTATTTCATTTCAATAAGACCTTGGCAAGGGCAACAAAATCAAGGATTTAACAATCCAATGAATTTTCAGCCCCCACCAAATTGGAATTCTTGGCAACAACCTTGGCCTCAACCTCAAAATCGTTATCAATCTCAATCATGGGCACAAGGGGTACAAAATCCTTATGTGAGATTTGCTCAATATTATCAATATCCTCCACCTTATCATGGCTATCCTCCCCCACAAAACCAACAACAAAATCCACAACTTCCAAATCAAAGCCCACAACTTTCATTGCCATTTCCACAAAACCAAAATCCTCAACTCTTACTTCCATTTAAACAAAAGCCAAATAAACTACCATCCCAACCATTGCCAAATCCCAACAATAAAAACCCTCAGAATGCTTACATGGTAGAAGGACAACAATTTCCTACCTACTTTATTGTTCCTCTAGATCTTAATGATGTTCAACTTAGATTTGGTAGGACTTTAGAAAAGGAAAAAACTTCTATAGATGTTCAAGAGCAAGATGCTTCTGAGGAGGATTATCTGATAGTCAATAAAAGTTTTGAAGAAGCATCCCTTCAAAAACCAATCATTCAAAAAGAAAAACAAAAGAGTCAACCCCCACAACTCCTATAGTTGAGCAACCTGCATCTACATCCACACCTCATTTTCCTGAGAGATTACAAATTGACAAGGGGGTGGAAAAACAAATCTTGTTGCCTGACTATGATTTGCTAGATGAATTAAAGAATGTTTGTATCAAGATTCCCTTGTTACAAACCATTAGAGAGATTCCTATTTTAGCAAAAACAATAAAGGAGTTGAGTATCAAAAGACCGGGTAGGAAACCAAGAGACACAAAAAGAATCCACCTCGTAGGAAAGATAGTAGATATCATGATGGGAAATATTACCATGCAGAAATATGTGGATCCAGGTAGTCCAATTGTCAAGACACACATAAATGGAATAGAAATTCCAAATACATTGATTGACTTAGGGCTACTATAAATATTATGAGTAGACATACTATGGAATAGCTTAAACTTCCTAATCTTCTTTTCACACCTACCTTACCAAAACTTGCAGATAGATCAGTAATCAAACCAGATGGTGTACTAGAAGATATTTCAGTCTCCTTGGATTCTTGGGAATATCCAGTGGATTTCATGATTTTGACTCCCAAGAATAATCTAGGAAGGCACCCACTCACTTTAGGAAGACCTTGGCTAGCCACAGATGATGCTTTTATTAGTTTTAGATCTGCTGACATGTACATTTCTGATGGTAGTTCAACAAAGAAATTTACTTTGTATCCTCCAGCAAAAGCAATTACAGAAGTAGGAGACAATGAATGGGTCGATGATGAAGATATTATACAACCTGTCTTTACTTTCTCTAAAGTTAGTGAAGATAGTCAAATCTTGAATACATTAGAAACTTTTGAAACATCTTCAGAATATGATCACACACAATTTCAGTTAGATTCTGATATTGAATATTTGTCATCAAGGCAAATGTCTCTCTACTCTATGGAATAGTTTGGCAATTCTACAGTTGAAATTTTTCCAGGTAAAATATTGAATATCAAAAAAAATTTGGAAGAGTTACAACAGGGAGAACTAACCAAAATCTTACAAAAGCATTTTGCTGCATTTGCATGGGAGTATACTGATATGAAAGGTACTAACCCTAAGAATTGCATCCATCATATCTATATTGAGGAAAACAGTAGACCAATCAGACAACCTCAGAGAAGGATGAATCCAAATCTTAAGGAGATTGTGAAAGAAGAGCTCCAAAAATTACTCAATGTGAACTTCATTTACCTAATCTCAAATAGCCGATGGTTTTCTCCCTTGGTGATAGTACCCAAAAAGAGGAGGGTGTGTATTGATTACAGGGAATTGAATAAAGAAACCTTGAAGGATCATGTTCCTTTGCCATTTATCGATCAAGTATTAGATACATTACCAAGAAAAAATTACTTTCCATTTTTGGATGGTTTCAGTGGTTATAATCAAATTCAAGTAGCACCTAAAGATCAGGATAAAACCACATTTACTTGTCCATGGGGAACTTTTGCCTACTGAGTGCTTCCTTTTGAATTATGTAATGCACCTAGAACATTCCAAAGAGCAGTACTAGGAATTTTTTCTGATCTAATCCATGATTGTGTAAAGGTATATATGGATGATTTTATAGTCTATGGTAATACATTTGAAGAAGCTTTGGAAAATTTGGAAAAAGTCCTTATACGATGTAAAGAAACAAACCTTTCATTAAGCCATGAAAATGCTTTATGATGTTTATTGAAGGTATTGTTTTGGGACATCATATTTCAGGGGATGGGATTAAAGTAGACAAATCTAAAGTTGAAGTCATCTCCAAGTCACCTATTCCAAATTGTCAAAAATATGTTAGAAGTTTTCTAGGATTTACTGGATATTATAGAATATTTATAAAAAACTTTACCAAAATAGCATCTCCACTCTTCAAACTACTTACAAAAGACAGTGAATTCAAGTGGAGTCCTGATTGCCAATCAACGTTTGAAGCTTTGAAAACAAGAATATCTGAAGCACCTATCTTAAGAGGACCAAATTGGAAACTTTCTTTCCATATTTCTACAAATGTTTCAGATACAGCTCTAGGCGCTGTATTGGGACAAAAAGACTTGGTACCTTATGCCATTTACTACACTAGTAAAAATTTGACTCCCACTGAGTTAAATTATATTGTGACTGAAAAAGAGTTCTTAGCTATTGTTCATGCAATTAATAAGTTTAGACATTATATAATAAGCTATGAAACTTTTATTCATACTGATCATTTTGCAATTAGATATCTGATGAACAAACCTATTACTAATGGCAGAGTTACAAGATGGCTCTTACTTTTACAAGAATTCAATATTACTATGTTAGATAGACCTGGGAAACAAAACACAGTTACTGATTTCTTGTATAGAATTCAGAACATCAAAGAACATTCTCTTGTAGAGGATAAGTTTCCTGGTGAATACTTATTTGTCGTAACTACTCAAACTCCTTGGTTTGTAGATATGGCTAACTATTTGGTTACAAGGAAACTACCTCCACATTTATTTCCTAGTGAAAGAAGAAAGATTATTCAAGAGAGTTCAAGATATTCATGTATTTCTAATGAATTGTTAAAAACAGGGCCAGACTTTGTGATCAGAAGGTGTGTCATGGAAGATGAAATGCCTGATATTCTCAAAGCATGTCATGATGAACCATGCGGTGGAAACTTTGCTGAAAAGAGGACATCTTATAAAATCCATTCTTTAGGATATTATTGGTCGTCCCTCTTCAAAGATGCAAAACAATATGTCAAAAGGTGTGACAGCTGCCAAAGGGTAGGGAAACCTACCCCCTCAAATGAGATGCCATTACAACCTCAGATACTCATCGAACCCTTTGAAAAATGGGCTTTAGATTTTATTGGACCTATTAAGCCTCCATCCAAACAGAAAAAGTATATATTGGTATGCACTGAATATGTCGCTAAATGGGTAGAAGCCAAAGCATTATTTTCCGCTACTGAAAATTCAGTAGTTAATTTTCTTTATGAGGATAGTTTTACCCACTTTGGTGTTCCAAGAGAAATTGTGACAGATCAAAGAAGTCAATTCACATCCAGAATGATGGAGAAGCTGATGGAATAGTACAAGGTCAAGCATAAAAAATCAACTCCTTATCATCCACAAGAAAATGGTCAAGTGGAGTCCACAAACAAAGTAATTGAAGTCATCATTACCAAGACTATGCATCTACATAAAAGAGATTGGGCAGAAAGGCTTCTTGAAGCCTTATAGGCCTACAAAACTATATGGAAGAACATAACAGGACACACTCCCTATGAACTTGTTTATGGGAAGGAAGTTCTGCTCCCCATTGAGTTCCAATTCAAAACCTTCAAGATGGCAGTTCAATTGGGAATGGATCTATCAGAAGCTCAAAAGCATAGACTGGAACAATTGAATGAACTAGACGACGTCAGACAAGAAGTAGTTCAAAGAATTGATCTAGTTCAGCATCAGAGAGCTAAGTGGCATGACAAATACATTAAGGACAAAAGGTTTCAAGAAGGAGATTGGGAATTGATATTTGATTCAAAGTTCAAAGATTTTCAAGGTAAATTTCAGACTCATTGGCTTGGGCCATATGACATTGAAATTTTTTTTAGCAATGGAGTAGTAAGAATCAAAACAATTGATGAGCATCAAACTCCTCTCATTGTGAATGGTCACAGATTGAAGATCTATCATAAGCCACTCTCAAAGGAGGAGTTTATCAAAATCTTTCAAGATAATTTTGCAAAGAGGCTGGTGAAGAAGAATCATTCTTCTCCACTAGCCTAGTCTTTGTTCTTTTCATCATCATCTAAAAATAATAATAATAATAATGTATAAGCCCAAAAACCAATCATTGATTGGCAGTGTTATACAGAAAATACAGGGAAAAAATCAGAAGCTTCCGATGCTCTATATTTTCCAAAAAAAAAAATCTCTCTCATTTCACTCATAGTTGTTTCATTCTATTTCATTTCATTTCACTCCATCTCACCACTACATTCCATCAATAAAATTTCTTTCAGTTTATCTTCATATTCACCTTTCCATATATCATTCATATAGTCATTTTTCATTTCCATTCATTCGCCAAGTCCTATGTTATTCACTATGTCAATTTCCGCAATTGAATTCTGATTCCGCAGTTGAATTCTGATTCCGCAGCTGATTGCTGATTCCGCAGCTAATTCTCTGTTACTCTGCAATGACAGTCAAGTGATTAGCCAAATAATAATAGAAGCAAGATGCAGGTATGGAAAAGGAAGACCTTTTGAAGACATCAGCACCTAAAAGCACCTAGAGAAGCAACCAATTAAAAGTTAGCAAAGCGAAAGAGGTATGATTCCAAGGTATGGACAAAACCATTTTCAAATAGCACTTCAAACACATAATTTGTATAGCTTGTAAATCACAAGCTCCATAATGTGTAATGATTTGACTTGATGGCTGCCTTAACTCCACCATATCCTTCGCATCAATCCTAACGGTCTCATAATCCACTCTCAAGTTTAACTTGAACTTAGTCATACATCCTCATTACACTTGTTAAAACAGCTAATCATGCAGACATGAGCTAATTGAATACGGCTCTCTTCCACTGACGTTCCACTCCATATCCTTTTTATGAACCCATTGACGTCCACTCTACAACCTTTTATGAACTCAATCTCTGTTTAGTTTCGCAAGTTTCATGAGTGATACTCTGCCTCCATAGTTTCACACCAGTTTTTATGATTTTCAGTTCATGGTTTGTTTACACAGACTTCTACTCCGTGAACCCACTCTCATTTTATGCTCCACATTCTTCCCATTTTGTAATCACTGATTTTCTCTGCAGCCCTCTTCCATTTTCCGCTCACATAACTGTTCTACTCCCGTAAAGATATCATCTATAGAGGTATCTTCGCAGTAAGAAGGAGGAATGGGTCTTATAGTGAGAACAGAGCCTGAAGCAGATAAATTCATGGAGGGCTACCCATAGCTAAAGAGCACGTTGAGGAAGGCAACATGGTTGCAGTTTATCAAGAAGTTCAAGGTTCATAATAAGGAAGTTACAAAAAAGTTTGCAAGATCTTTCAATGGTGTAGAAGTTGAAATTGGGGACATCAAATTTCTAGTGACAGAGTCATCCATTGCAGTAGCAATAGAGCCTCCACAAGAAGGAGAGCAATGGTTTAATAATAAAAACTTCGATGAAAAGTTCTGGAGGGTCATTCTTCGTAATCAAGGTATGGACGTATCAATTTTTAAATGAGGAATTCTTGTTTCAGCTTTAAAGGATAGATGGACTAGTATGTTGTTAATCATTTAGAAATTCATTACCTGCAAGGGCAGGTATGGCTCCATGTACATGTATCATATCAGATTATTAATGAATTTCTTAGAGAATGAAACCATCAACCTTCCTTATTTCTTGTTGAATAGTTTGAGAAAAATGTCTACTACTGTGCAAAAGAATATAGATGATGTGGAGCCTCATCTCTACCATCATGGCCTTATTAAGATCCTGGTTGAGAATCATTTGAAAGAGAGGAAAGATACATGGAAAAAATTCCTAGTTAAGAATTTCTTCCAAGACCCTCCTACTAATGTGACCAAGGAAACTAGTAAAGAAGAACAGCCTTTCGAAACATTAACTGAAATTAGAAAACAAGTAAAACAGAAAGGAAAGAGGAATATAGAAGATATTTACCAGACTCCTGAGCCTTCTTCAAAAGAAGAGCAAGTGTTTTATGAGAGATTAATTTATCTTAAAAAACAATCAACTAAGGCAAAAGGAAAAGGAAAGGAGAAACAGAGAATAGAAAAGGGAGACACTAGCTCACAAGGTCTAAGAAGAAGCTCTAGATTAAAGGGCAAATTGAAGAAAATGCAAATCAAAGGAGGTCACTTCATAGACCTGGGAGGTGAAACTCCAAATCAGTCACCAGAAAACACTCCTCCCGATCAAAGTCCACAGTATTCTCCTTCTCCCCAATTAGATTTTGAAACCAGTCCAAGGAAGACAACACTAGAAATTGACCAAACTCGGCAACAAATGTATGAATTCATTGAATCATTGGAAAATACTACAGCAGAATAGGGGACTTCATCTAATCAACCAGGTACAACTTAGGAAACTTTGATCCAGTCATTAAAACAAGAAATTTATGAGCTAGAAGTCTTGAACAGACATATCCAAAGGGAAAATGAAACACTAAAAGAGTAAAACAAATTGGACAAAGTTATCGATGACAATACCATGCTGCATTTAGGATTATGGCACAAGAAAAATAGAAAATTGAAGAAGAAAAATAAGAGGTTGAGTAGAGCCCTCATCAATCTCAAGTACAAATGCCTTATGATGAAGCCCAGGATGACAGTGACAGCAAGGAAGAAGAAGAAAAGGTTAGATGTCTTAGTAGAAGTTTCAAAACAAATGAATTGAAGAAAGGATAGTTGCAGTTTTGATTGCATGAGGACATGCAACATCTTTACAGTGGGGGTATATTGAGCCCCAAAATTACCTCTCTTCCTCACATCTTCTTAAACCTTTTCTCTTCTACTCTCCCATATCAGTGCCTCATAAGCTATCAAAAGTTGTTACATGTTGATTTCAGGAGTGTATTTGTGTGATTATCAAATTATATCATTGTGTGTGCTATTTGATCTAGGTTTTGTTTATCAGCTACGAAATGTAGCCACATTTCGCATCTAACTCGCAATTTCATAGCTTTTTTCATTGTTATGTAGGTTACAGGTGTCAGTAGGAGAAACGAGACACATGGGCAGCTCAGGAATGATCCACACATGGATGAGGTTCTATTTTCTTAGCCGAACTCATGAAGAAAGGTAGCGGTTAAGGGGTGATCAACAGAGAGTCCTACGTCAACTAGGACTCTGTTTATGCACATAAAAGAAGCCCGAAGCTGTTCCTGAACTCATGGATCTATTTTTTCCACCCGCAGGCCATCTCCATAATGCAATACAACATCCACCTTGCGTAGATTTACTACTCATGGCAACCGAGACGCTGAATCGTCGAATTCTGACTTGTTCACGTGTCCATTGCTGAAGAAATTCCTCTGAGAAATAGATATATTTCCTCTATAAATATAAGCGTTTGCAACACAGATAGTTAGTTCTTGATACTGTTAATGTAGCATTATTTTGTTGTGTGTAACCGAGAGACATATTCCTCTGTTTCATAATACAAAACTCTATTTTCTTCACATGGTTGTTTAAGCATGGTTTGAAGTGACAGCATGTTAGTCCAAAGTTGTGTAGAGGACCCTTGTGTGGCTGAGGTTATTTTTTTATTTTGTATAGTTTTTCATGTATATTTTCTCTTATTTGAGCTCTACATTTCTCATGTTTTGCTTATGGTTTTAATCATTCTAATCCTGTACATGCTTTTGCAACTCGTTATATTTTCTACTAACACTGATCAGTGCATTTCAGAATAGGTTATGCTTCAGCTTTTTAATGTAGTTTTCGCATCAAGTGGTGATCTAAGATTTGCTTCCTCTGCTGAACTTTAGTTTTCAATTCAGTTGTTATGCTTTTATTTAGTGAGATTTGTTTACTGGTTAAGATAGTTGAGATATCAGTTCTTCATGCTATATGATGATATCTCCGGAGCCTTTAGCTTAACCCTGTTTTAGAAGTTAATTGGCGAGCTATTGTGATTATAGGTGAAGTAATTGATTTTGCTTTCATTAGTCTGCAAGTAGATAGTTTAGATGTCATTTGTTTCATGCTATATGATGATATTTCTGGAGTCTTTAGCTTAACCCTGTTTTAGAAGTTAATTGACGAAATATTGTGATTAGAGATGAACTAATTGACTTTGCTTTCATTAGAGTGCAAATTAGATAATTTAAATGTCATTATTTCATGCCATATGATGATATTTCCGAAGTCTTTAGCTTAACCCCGCTTTAGAAGTTAATTGATGACATATTATGATTATGGGTGAAATCATTGACTAGTTTCCAGTTTCTTCACTTTTTAGTTTTGAGTACAGCAGTTTACTAGATTTCAATTCTATGAATAGGATGGACAGCAGAGATAATAACCTCATTTTCAGTACTTCATTTTAACTTGATTTATGTAGCTGCATGTTTACACTCTTGTTCAAGTTCTGATTTTATAGATAGCATGTTTTGAGATCTTTGAAGTTATAAGTTTGGAAATTACCATAAGAAGCATAAACCTTGTATTTAATTATACATCCACACTTGATCTTTAAAAGTATTCTTAAAACTTTAGACTAGGATTTCCATTTGTATTAAACACTTTAGGAGATCAACAAGAACAAAACCCCAAAACAAGATAAAAACTGAAAACAGTGAGGTAAGAAAAGGGTTGTCTAGCACATCCAGTGCACTACACTTCGTCAGTTTACGACTCCCGGATTGATAACTTATGTAGCAATTTAGGACACACTAAATTGACTAAACACTCGAAAGATTCCTTCAAATCTAGATCCCAATGTGAATGCATCCCT
Source organism: Pinus taeda (assembly GCA_000404065.3). Classification (NCBI taxonomy): domain Eukaryota; kingdom Viridiplantae; phylum Streptophyta; class Pinopsida; order Pinales; family Pinaceae; genus Pinus; species Pinus taeda. Next base: position 96,513 of record APFE031034352.1, read on the forward strand.
CATACGGGATTCCTTAGACCATGTGAGGACTTTACCTTTTATGAAGGCTACTCTCATACCTTTTTCTTTCAAAGAAGAAATAAATACCACGTTCTTCTTTAATTCCATAACATGCATTACATCATGAAGGAGAACATATTCAGTAGAGTCCAAATGAAATTTTATGGAACCAAAATCTTTCATTGGATATTAAGTGTTGTCCCCAAGAATAATATTCAAATTCGTCTCCCTCTAAACCATATTTGAGATGAGTTCCTTATACCTGGAGAAGTGTCTAGAAGCCCCATTATCTACCAAACAACTATCATATGAATCGAGACGAGAATAACTAGAAAGGGATGAAATAAGAATATATTTAGATTGAATAGTAGCTACATTACTTTCATACCTGGAGTTCCTTTACTTCCTTTAAGGATTAGGAATTTCTTCATGATCATCTAGAGTGTCTCTTCTTCTTCAAGCATCTCTTCCTCTGCTATCATCTTTCCTTCTCTTATCATCACTTCTTCTTCTATTATCACTTCTTATATCATTGTACTTGTTTTTGTTGTAGCTTTGATCGGATTTGGGAGAATCTCTCTTTGTTGTTCAGTATCCAGCATAGTGACCACGTTTGTGGCAATTGTAGCATTTGATATCCCTTAATATTCTATTAGAGTCCTTTGACTAAAAAAATGGCCTTGTTATATATAATCTATGACTATGGATAGAAGTGTCTTCCCTAGGCCTCGTGGACTAACCTAGAACAATAAAAGAAAAGGGCACAATGTTTTCCTTAAAGTAATTGAATGATGGGATGAGGCATACCTAGACTTTCATAAGCTTCACTCTTTCCTTAGCGTGTACACTCCAATCCTAGCTCCAGTCCCTATAATTAGAACCTACAAATTCAAACCAAAAAAACCAAAGATCTACGACATATATGTAGCATAATTCAATCACTTAATTTAATAGATAAACTTGGTATTGAAATACATGAAATCATAACATCATATATAAGAAAACAATCTACCCTTTGTATTAATAGAAATGGAGAGAGTTACAACAAAAAATAGGATTCCATCTTGTAGAAGAGCTCAACAAGTTGACTTGTCCTTTCTTTGCCACAAAGTGTGCCTCTATGTCACCCTAATGCATGGAATAACTACTCTCAAAGAAACAACATGAGGGTAGAATCAATCTCCAAAATCCAACCCCTTGCCCATGGATGGCTATAAATATATAGATATTAGAGGTAGTTGATGAATTATTATCCATTTACCAATCTAGGCTTGAGATCCAAAAGTGAGGGGAGGATGAACTCAAGGGATAAGATGGTGATTTCTCTAAGGTGGAATCATATAGGATTAGAATGTTTATCCAAGGTAAATGGTTGAAACAACCTCAAGAAGCTTCTATAAGAGGAATTTTCGAGATTATTTTTATTTTTCTTGAATTTCTAGAATCAACGCACCCCCAGGACTGAGCAACACACTGGTGATCAACACAGGTGCAGAGACGGTCAACCTGGTAGTCAATGCTGGTCCATAAAGGGCCAGGGTGTTCTGGGCCTTAAAATCTTGTGAATTCAATAGTTAAGAGAAGAAACTCCAGGATTTAGTAAAGTCATGCTTAGGGATTTGTGTAGGGATGATAACAATATGTCGAAGGATGTGAATTGATCCTGTTTGAAGTCCTGTTGACCAGATGCAACAAAATGACCTATAACAAGCCTATTTGACCCAGATGGTATTCCTTTTGTCCTTTTCTTCTTGTTTTGAGTAATAAATGCAACAGACTCTCCCTCATGCTTTTAAATTCTCCCTCTGTCAATCATCATGATCTCCTCTTGAGTACATTTCCCAACAAGCTCATCAAATTCCAGGAAGACATTATTGTCACTTAGAGTAGTAATGAATATTTCCCAAACAAGAGGAAGACCTCAAAAAGTGATCAATACCAACTCCCTAACAGATACCTACTCACCTGCAGCTTGCAATTGATCCCTTAAATGGGATACCCTCATGATATAAGATTGCACATATTCTCCTTTGTTCATATTCATCTCTTTGAGTTGATCTTTCAAGGAGAGCATGTGATTCAAGTTGTTGACCTCATACATCCCCACTAGTCTATCATACATATCCTTATATGCCTTTAAGTTACCAACATAAATAAGAAAATAATCTTGTAAACCATCAATAATAATCTTCTTAGATTTGAGATCACCTTTCTTTTACCTGTACTTGATAGCAACAGAAGCATTCACTGGAGGCTCAAATACTTTTCCTTGCCCACATTCCAAAACATCATTGTCATCCAATATTACTTCCAACTTAATCTTCCATGAAAAAAAGTTATATGAGTCACCTATCTTCTCATTATCCTTGAAGTAGGAGGTAGATATCTTGACCAAACCAAGCAAACTTATCTAGCTTCTTTCAAATATTATCGCTCTTGACTCCTTGTTCTTTCCTCTTCACCTTAACTCTGATACCATGTTAATTTTCCATTGTTCTATATTGTTACAATTATTTTAGCCCAATTCTTATCTTCAATTAGCAATCTTCAAGAATAATTAAATATTCCAATGATTAATAGAAATTGTAAATAGAAAATTAAATGCAATGAACAATAAGAGATACCAAGTATGGTCAAATTCTAGGGTGGGATTGCACAAGGCAGGAAACCCTTTCAAATTCTTCTTCTTATTAGATTTCATAAAATGTTCAACAAAGAGAGAGTACAATGTTCCAATTCATCAATCATAAGAATATCTAGCAAATCCAACCAAACAATATCCAAGAGATGAGCCCAACAACAATACACATTAGAATCAAAGTTCCCAAGCCTGCAGTCAATGGTCAAAGTTTGCAGTCAACTATTAAAATTCCCTAAATCCCAACAGCACAGAGCTACTGACCATCGATGTGGTTGCAACACTACATCCTCAAAGATCTCCCTATATGTGTGCAACCACAACCAAAATTTCCTTGTTCCAACCCTGCGGATGCAACACTCCATCCACAAAGAGCTCCCTATATGCGTGCAACCACAACCAACATTTCCCTATATGTGAGGATTGGCCATAATATTTTCAATGCATACTATGATCAACTCATCCATATCACTATCATCTGTTGTCCCCAAAATAATGGCTAATAATGACAACATATGCTAAAATTTATATTATAGAAGACTAGCTTTGATAGGAAAAAATATTTTGCAGCATTTGTGGGATTAACTAGACAATTCTATAAGATATTGTATTTCCTACTTTTGGGCCATGTTAGGAACTCTTTATTGATTATTCTTCATTTATTACTTTCCCTGAGTTTGGCATCCTCGACATATTCACTCAAACCTCAGAGGATAGCTACACTATAACTCTAGAGTCATCAACAAACATTATACTGTAAGGACTTTGGACACCACATATCTCCACAATGGTATGATATTGTCCACTTTGGGCCTAAGCCCTCATGGATTTGCTTTTGGACTTACCCCAAAAGGCCTCATACCAATGGAGATATTTGTCCATCCTTATATACCCATGATCCTCCCCACTTCTAGTCCATGTGGGACTTTGGTCGTATACCCAACAATCCTCCCCTCGAACAAAGGACCATCGAGCCTCCCCTATCCATCCGTCCACTCTCTACCAACCAAGATTCTCCGCTCCAATGCGTTGGAAGCACACGCCTTATATGGAACACCACCTGCCTTGAGAGCTTGCTCTATCCCAGGTCAACTCCTCTTCACCGTGTTGGGACCAGGACACGTCCATGAAGAATCCAGAGCACACTGCCTGTCTAACCGAACTCATCCACAGATTCCATTGTGATATTATTACCAGGGCCCACCACCTTCATATTCCAAAGATTCATCCACTTGGCTAACTTCGAATCTGGCTCTGATACCACTTGTAAGGACTCTGGACACCACATATCTCCACAATGGTATGATATTGTCCACTTTGGGCCTAAGCCCTCATGAATTTGTTTTTGGACATACCCCAAAAGGCCTCATACCAATGGAGATATTTATCCATCCTTATATACCCATGATCCTCCCCACTTTTAGTCAATGTGGGACTTTGGCCATATACCCAACATATACACTTTGTGCTTGGGTTAGATAGTTTGGCAAAGTACACAAGGAGGTCTAAGTTATAGTATAATGCAAGAAAAGAAACATGAAGCAAGCCATATTTTGGAAATATACCACCACCATTTTCTAGTTGACGGTTCAAATGTTTAACTTTTAACACCATGTCTGATCTATTTTTCATACAATTAATTATACCGAGAAAATAATTTTAACTCGAATTAAAATATGAAAATGCGAAAATAAAGACATTAGTTCTAGATTTTAGGCATCTATGGTTCATTTATTTTGAGCTTAGTCTCGTAGTATCCACAATAGACACCATATTTTTGTCAACGTTTCAAATCCCAACAGGGATCCATCATGAGGACCAATCTGAATGATGATAGAAGAAGAGCTTTGGGGTAGGAGAAATATTTTGATTGAAGGTCTTGCATCTCTTCTTGCTATCTTCATTCTGAAATTTTCGAGTAAAATAGTTTCGCTTCATGTATCCCCTCCGTACAGCGAAATGTTTACGGATTTTAGGCATCTGTGGTTCATCTCTTTTGAGCTTGGTCTCGAAGTATCCACAATAGAAACCATATTTTTGTCAACATTTCAAATCCCAACATGGATCCATCATCAGGACCAATCTGAATGATGATAGAAGAAGAACTTTGTGGTAGGAGAAATATTTTGATTGAAGGTCTTGCAGCTCTTCTTGCTATCTTCTATCTGAAATTTTCAAGTAAAATAGTTTCACTCCATGTATCCCCTCCCTACAGGGAAATGATTCTGGATTTCAGGCATCTGTGGTTCATTTCTTTTGAGCTTAGTCTCGGAGTATCCACAGTAGAAACCATATTTTTGTAAACATTTCAAATCCCAATAGGGATCCATCATCAGGACCAATCTGAATGATGATAGAAGAAGAGCTTTGTGGTAGGAGAAATATTTTGATTGAAGGTCCTATAGCTCTTCTTTCTATCTTCATTCTGAAATTTTCGAGTAAAATAATTTCACTCCATGTATCCCCTCCATATAGGGAAATGATTCTGGATTTTAGACATCTGTGGTTCATTTCTTTTGAGCTTAGTCTCGGATTATCGACAGTAGAAACCAAATTTTTGGCAATGGTTCAAATCCCAATAGGATCCATCATCAAGACCAATCTAAATGATGATAAAATAAGAGCTTTGTGGTAGGAGAAATATTTTGATTGAAGGTCCTACAGCTCTTCTTGCTATCTTCATTCTGAAACTTTCAAGTAAAATAGTTTCACTCCATCTATCCCCTCCGTACAAGGAAATGATTTTGGATTTTAGGCATCTTTGGTTCATTTCTTTTGAGCTTAGTCTCGGAGTATCCACAGTGGAAAATATATTTTTGCCGATGTTTCAAATCCCAACATGGATCCATCATCAGGACCAATCTTAATGATGATAGAAGAAGAGCTTTGTGGTAGGCAAAATATTTTGATTGAAGGTCCTGCAGCTCTTCCTGCTATCTTCAATATGAAATTTTTGAGTAAAATAGTTTCACTCCATGTATCCCCTCCGTACAGGGAAATGATTCTAGATTTCAGGCATCTGTAGTTCATTTCTTTTGAGCTTTGTCTTGGAGTATCCACAGTAGAAACCATATTTTTGTCAACGTTTCAAATCCCAAGAGGGATCCATCATCAGGACCAATCTGAATGATGATACAAGGTAGGAGAAATATTTTGATTGAAGGTCCGGCAACTCTTCTTGTTATCTTCATTCTGAAAATTTTGAGTAAAATAGTTTCACTCCATCTATCCCCTCCGTACACGGAAATTATTCTGGATTTTAGGCATCTATGGTTCATTTCTTTTGAGCTTAGTCTCAGGATATCCACAGTAGAAACCATATTTTTGTCAACATTTCAAATCCCAACAGGGATCAATCCTTAGGACCAATCTGAATGATGATAAAAGAGCTTTGTGGTAGGAGAAATATTTTGATTGAAGGTCCTACAGCTCTTCTTGCTATCTTCATTATGAAATATTCAAGTAAAATAGTTTCACTCCATGTACACCCTTCGTACAGGGAAATGATTCTGGATTTTAGGCATCTGTGGTTCATTTCTTTTGAGCTTAGTCTTGGAGTATCCACAATAGAAACCATATTTTTGTCAATGTTTCAAATCCCAACAGGGATCCATCATCAGGACCAATCTAAATGACGATAGAAGAAGAACTTTGTGGTAGGATAAATATTTTGATTGAAGGTCTTGCAGCTCTTCTTGTTATCTTCATTCTGAAATTTTTGAGTAAAATAGTTTCACTCCATGTATCCCATCTATATAGGAAAATGATTTTGGATATTAGGCATTTGTGGTTCATTTATTTTGAGCTTAGATCAGAGTATCCACAATAGAAACCATACTTTTTTCAACATTTCAAATCCCAACAAGGATCCATCATCAGGACCAATCTGAATGATGATAGAAGAAGGGCTTTGTGGTAGGAGAAATATTTTGATTGAACGTCCTGCAGATCTTCTTACTATCTTCATTCTGGAATTTTCGAGTAAAATAGTTGTTAGTGTCAATCTTTGAAACCTTCCACCAATAGTCAAATATGCTCTTACAAAGTGTTCTTAGGGTGTCAAAGTCAAATTTTGTCATTTCCGTGAGGGTTCAAGTAAAATTTGGTCACTAGGTATTAGATCTAGGATTTGTTTTCACTCCTTTCAAATTTTTCGAAATCTCAGTCCATGTCACCATTCATCTAAGTGTACCATCATTCAAAGAGTTTTCATCATCATTTTAGGTTCCAATGGGTCATTTTACACCTTGTTCATGCTTCAATTGTGCTTAGGTAAGGCTCATTTCCCTCTCCTCGGGTTTTGAAGGTAATTTCACTTGGATGGTCAAATCATCAAAAAATCTTGTGTCCTAATGTTCATACACCTTCCCCTATCCTTAATGTACCTTATTAAACACTTTCCATCACTAATATCCCTCAAATTCCCCATTTTTCAAAAAACCCTAGTTTCTTGCTACAATTTGACAATTTTCTAGGCTAAGCCTGTGTTTTTCCCTTTTGGACCCCTTCCCCTTACTCAATCTTTGAAATTCCACTTTCCCTTATTTCCTAACATCCCTCTCTACTTCCTAAAATTTCCTCAAGAATTTAGAAGCCCCTTATCCCCTTCATTTCACTTCATTTCGACAAATCCCCTGTTCCACACATCGGGATAGGTTTTACTCAAATGATTTTTCTGAGCAAGAAAAAATGAATTTGGGAAAAATGAGAGATTTTTTGTCTAAAATATGCCAAGGAAGAAAAACCTCCTTCACTTTTTACACAGGTGTCATGGTTTTAGAAAAATGTCAAAAATAAAGTTGCCTCGGGAGGGTTGCTGCACTTCTAGAGTGGCCTTGGGAAAATCAAGATTTTTCATCGCTTGGTTGGCCAAATGACTTGATTGATGAGTGAAATGATATCTAGATAGAAAGAGCTTTCTAATGGGCTATCCTGAGCTCAATTTGGAGTTAAGGAAGACCTTCAAAAATTGGCTACAACAACACTATGCATTTAGGCAGTCTCATGTTGCACATTTTGACCAATATTGGGAGATTGGACTTTTTATAGGACAAGATGTTATCAAAAGTAGACTTGATAAGCTTTCCAAAGAGCTATCGAACACCAAATTTGGACACTGGGAAGTCCTCCAAACATGTCCTGCAAAAAGCACTATGCACCTGTCAGCTGACACTACGCATAGAATTGGCACTATGTACCTGGTGCAGGTTTTACACTGAGTTTTGTTCGGGCGCTACGCATACAAAGTGCGCTACGCACTTGGGTGAGTGTGCTATGAACTTGGAATTTGGGCTACAAATTGTTGCAAATTTCACCAATTTTGCCTCAAAACTTCAATTTCTCCCTCTAAACAAGTAAGTACATGAATCTTATCTTATGTGTTAGGGTTTGTTTACTAAGATTGGTGTTTTGTGTTCTTCAAACTGAAACCCTAGATTCTAGGGTGAAACCCTAGTTTTCTTCATTGCACTAGTGGTTGTATACCCTATCCCCTTAATCCCATTCCCCTCATACATTTTCCCCTTAATCCCATTCTCCACATATAATTTCCCAAACCCTACAAGCCCTACTCACATCATCAAACTCTACCCACTCTCCCTAAAACCTTACTCATCCCTAAACTCTGTTCAGCATACATTTTCACACACACTTTGCCCATTTCTTTCCTTCACCTTATTTCCACACTATTATCCATAATACATCCATATACAACCACATTTTTCAAAACCAAGGGAAAACAATGGAGATGGACAGTGAGTATGAAATGGAGGAAGAAACCCTTAGTGACAGTTCCATGGAAGGCCTTACGGAGCAAAGAAAGACCATGATAAACTTAAGATCTTGGCTGAAGCATCATTGGCCCAGAAAAGCACCTAAAAAGGATCACTCATGCCGAATTTCAAGGAATTTGGAGCATTTTTTGTCATTTTTGAAATTTTTAATGCAAAAACAGGTTTTTTCAGTAGGTGTGTAGTGCCATCGGCGCTACGCTTTTGATGGGGGCCTCCATTTGTAAAAAAGTTTACATTTTTGGAATAAACATGAAAAGTTATGCATGCTCAGAAATGGCTGAGAAATGTTTACAAGTTCTGGACCTCCAAAAGGGCCAAAAACACCCAAAAAGTGCCCTCTCTGCCACTTTTTTGCCACACAGGAAGAAGTCTTGGGAGGTTTCATTTTTAGAGGGGTAAATGGATTCCAAATCAAAAAATTCAAGTTGTCCCAGAAATTAGACTCGCCACGATTTCCAATGAGCTATTCTGCACCTGATTTGGACTTCGGGAAGCCTTCCAAAACTGGCCTAGAAAAAGCACTACGCATAGGAGAAAAATTTGCTAGTTTTGCCTATTTGTTCAGAATTTCACCCAGTTCGCTGTCAATTTGACTTTTTCTTCTCTCTTTGGTAAATTGATGATGTAATATGATGTAAATTGATGTACTATGATGTAAATATGATGAAATATGACTTGAGGAGGTAGATACATCAGTTTATAGTTGGTTTAAGGATGAATGAATCAGTTTCCATAATTTTAGAGGCAAGTTGTTCCACTGCCTATTTTGTAGTTCCTAGTTTAGATGTTGTTGAAACGGCTCCTTAACTCATGGATTCGACCCCTAATGGATAGCATAGGTGGTTTGATGCCTATATCTTGTACTTTCTTAGTCATTTGTCAAGGTTGGACTCTTGTGGATGCATTGAGCACTATTGTAAATCACTTCTGCAATTTGGCAACGAAATGAACCAAGGTTTTGCAACATTTTGTGGGATTCTTGTAGTAATGTGAACTAGCATTGTTTTCTTCTCTTATATTTATTTTATCTTATGTGTATATGTGCGATAATCTCTCTTTTTCTGCATAACTAAATGAATCAAGATTAAAGGGTGGAATCTATTGATGTTCAGTGCTCTGCCTTGGGGTTTGATTTAGTTCTAAATGTTTTCTGTTGTTTGAAGAGGACTCATGAAACTCGCATGCCCTCTCCAAATCCTCATCAGTATTTAGACTCGCCATCACATTCATTTCAAAGAGCTAAAAAACTTTCCTACCTCACCCCACAGAAACCTCTACAAATCTGTGTTGATTTCCCGAACCCAAAGCTGCCTTCCCCATCTAATCCAACAACCAACCATTAAAATCAATCAAAATCCTCTGAGAAAACATACCTAACCTAAAAATAATATTCATATCAGTCATCTCAAGCCTTACTTGTCATATTTTCTTTAAGATTGACAAGGAGAGAGCCCTCTCCCGACCTGGTAGGGCTAGCTACCAGGTTAAGCGTGGTTTGATCTTACCATAGAGCTGCCTTTCTTAGCCCGAGGTAGATTTAGGCTATAACATAGTGGTGACCATACTCAAGAACGTAGTTTTATGTTCCTCAGGGAAATGTAATCAAGTTCAGATCTAATTGTTGATGGTGAACAACGATCAGACACCGGAAAGGTTGAAATCATTCACTTAGCGACTTTAAATCAGTTTCGAGATCAGATCCAAAGAATCCGCTAAAGGATGAACCTAACCAGCAGAAACCTGAAAGGACAATATGGAAAGATTAGGTATTCAAGTTGGAATTTCATCTAAGACATTATTTTCTTTGTTATAAATTCTTTCTTCTCTTTTCCTGAGAATGTCAAGAAGGATTTTCAAAGTATATTGTGTTTGAGAAAATATCCTCGGCCTACAGTTGATTCTTTCCATTTGAAGATTGTAAATACCAACGATTTGCGTGCCTTTGATCTTGATAAAGTCCCTTTTTCCGAATCTTGTGATGACCGTCTTCAAACTGATGAGCCTCAAGAGACCAAGACTAATTCTACACATTTTGTACATACTCCTATACCTTGTAAAATTCCATATCTATACAAGCCTCTGATTTTACCTACTATATCCCATGCTTTCCCTAAAAATCATGACCTCTATCTACCAAAATTTGATGGTGATTGTAACAACATCACTACTGAGAGACATGTATTGAATTTTGAGTATTTTCTCGACCTTTTTGAAGTTAATGAAGAAGATGTCAGTATTAGGCTTTTTGCTCTTTCTTTGAAAGGCAAAGTCAAGAGTTGGTTCAAAACCCTGCCTGATGTGAGCATCTCAGATTACTAGCAGTTCGTCAAAGTTTTCCTCAACAGGTGGGTGGTCAGACAGAACCCTTTCTTGATTATAGAAGAGTATAACCAACTGGAAAGACAGCCATAGGAGACAATACAACAACTTTCTGCCAGATTTAACCAAGTTTATTATTTGATGCCTGTTAATATAAGACCTCCTCCTAGATCCGCTCTCTTACACTACCTGGATGCCTTCGATCCGGAAATGGAGTTTTAGCTGAGAGAAAGAAACCTTGCAATACTTGAAGAGATGCAAAACATTGCAGTAGATGTAGAGGCTAATTTGTTGATCAGAAGGGAAAAGTTGAAGGAAGAAGAGATGAAGAACATAGATCCAAAGGAATCGACATCTTCAGAGGTAAAGCTCCACATTTTGGTAAGTGCAGTGGAAGAGATGATGAAAAATATCACCACAAAGAATAAGTATGACATTCAAGACCATGGCTCATTGATTGAAGAGGAACAAGTTATTGATCCAAAACATTTTGTTTCATATCCTAGTTGTCATAAACCTGATAATGATTGTTTTATAGATCATCTTGGAGAAGAGAGATCTGTTGATATGACGTGCATGCTTGATGATGTATTTTTTACTGACGATTAGCCTCAATTTGATCGGTATGATGATGATTATGTCCTCCAAATAGAAGCTAATCTTGCAGACAAATTAGCAGCGAATTTGTGTAAGGAGGAAGTTTACTTTCAGCAATTCGAGTATAGTGATTAGCCATTACATATCAGCTATGGAAATGACGAGGAAAGTGCAGCAAATTTTGAAGTAAGTGAAGGATCTTTGCCTTTTCATTTTGCTTCATTTCAATCCATCAAAAACAACTTTCATACAATCAGAAATCAACTGTCGATGAGTCTTGATCTGGACCATCTTGAGAGCAATGAAAACCTTGTTCAAGACTTTTCATATCCAGAGTTGTAGCCTCCAAATGCCATTGATTGTCAAGTTGCAAATGAATATTTGGAAGCTAGACCATATGGTCAAATGATGCAAGATGATTTCGTACCATTTTGTTTTGAATCATTTCAGTTTTTGAAGAGAAAATTGCATAGTATAAAGAGAAAATTGCATAGTATATCTTCAAATGAGCAGCGTGTAGAAAATCATTCAATCTCATTGGAAACAATAGAAAATGGGTTGCAACAATCTTTTCAAGTTTTTCACGATCCAATAGTTGATGTGTTGGATGATGTTTGCAGTTAAAGTCCTTCTCAATTAGCTACCTATGAGCTTGAAAAAAGTATTGATACAAACTTGATCCGACAGCTGGTTTCTTTTTCATTTTCAGCAAGAGTCTCGTCACAAAGCTCAGATGAAAGTTTGTACTCATCGTACGAAGAGAAGAAAAGTAATCCATTGGATGAGATAAGTCCCAGTGTGCATGAATTTCAAGATACTTATGCAATGTTTTTGAAGTCAGATAGAAAATCCATATCATTTAACAGAGCTATTTACAAATTTTCATGGGAGTTGCCTTTCAGTAGTTCTTTCTTGTTGTTCATAAGCAAGCACTTGTGGAGAATGCAAACAGCATCCAGAATGCATACTTGGTTGCTTTGGTTGTTTCATTTCACTTGATTAGCTGATGAATGGAATAGTTAGAGTAGGTTTTATTGAATAAGCTCTATTTTGAGCATATTTTCCAGTTTGTCAGTTGTGTTTTTGTATTGAGTCAATTTCAAGTCAGTTTGTGTCATCCAGTCATCAGTTTTTAGTCATGCATTTCAGATTGAGTTTTTGACTCCATGCCCAATGGATAAGGCACTGGTCTGCTCTCTCAAAGACCTGCGGTTCTTGGCACCTCCAAGGAGCTACCATCCCCATTGGAGCCAATGTTAGTGTCAGTGTTTGAAACCTTCCACCAGTGATCAAATATGCTCTTACAAAGTGGTCTTAGGGTGTCAAGGTCAAATTTTGTCATTTCAGTGGGGTTTCAAGTGAAATTTGGTCACTAGGTATTAGGTCTAGGATTTGTTTTCACTCCTTTCAAAGTTGTCCAAATGTCGGTCCATGTCAACATTCATCTAAGTGTACCATCATTCAGAGAGTTTTCATCATCATTTTAGGTTCTAATGGGTCATTTTACACCTTGTTCGTGCTTCAGTTGTGCTTAGGTAAAGCTCATTTCCCTCTCCTAGGGTTTTGAAGGTAATTTCTCTTAGATGGTCAAATCATCAACAAAACTTGTGTCTTGATGTTCATACACCTTCCGCTATCTTTAATGTACCTTATTAAACTTCCCATCACTGATATCCCTCAAATTCCCAATTTTTCCACAAACCCCAGTTTCTTGCTACAATTTGAAAATTTTCTAGGCTAAGCCTATGTTTTTCCCTTTTGGACCCCTTCCCCTCACTCAATATTTGAAATTCACTCTCCCCTATTTCCTAATATCCCTCCCTACTTACTAAAATTTCCTCAAGAATTTATAAGCCCCTTGTCCCCTTCATTTCACTTCATTTTAACAAATCCCCTGTTGCACACATCCAGATAGGTTTTACTCAAAAGATGTTTCTAAGCAAGACAAAATGAATTTGGGAAAAATGAGAGAGGTTTTTGTCTAAAATAGGCCAAGAAAGAAAAAAAATCATTCACTTTTTACATAGGTATCATGGTTTTAGAGAAATGTCAAAAATAAAGTTTCCTTAGGAGGATTGTTGCACTTCTTGAGTGACCTTGGGAAAATCAATATTTCTCCTAGCTTGGTTAGCCAAATGACTTGATTGATGAGTTAAATTATATCTAGATAGAAAGAGCTTTCCAATGAGCTATCCTGAGCTCAATTTTTAGTTAAGAAATACCTCTAAAGGTTGACTACAACAACACTCTACATTTAGGCAGCCTCATTTTGCACATTTTGACCAGTCTTGGGTGATTAGACTTTTGACAGGGAAAATGACCTCCAAATTGAAAAATTCAAAATGTTCTGGAAAGTAGACTCGATATGCTTTCCCACAAGCTATCACATGCCCAATTTGGACACCGGAAAGGCCTCCAAAGGTGTCATGTAAAAAGCGTTATGCACCTATTAGCTGGCGCTATGCATAGAATTGGCGCTACGCACCTAATGTCTAGTCAATTTAACGTCTTAAATCGCTCTACATAGATTATCAATCCAGGTATCGTAAACCGATGAAGTGTGGTGCACCATATGTGCTTAGTTAACCTTTTTCTTACTTCGTTGTTTTATAGATTTTATTTTGTTTTGGGGTTTTGTTTTTGTTCATCTCCTAAAGTGTCTAATGCAAATGGAAATTCTATTCTAAGGTCTTAAGAATAATTTTAAAGGTCAAGTACGCATGTAGATTTCAAGACAAGGTTTATGTCTCTAATGGTAACTTCCAAAACTTAGCACTTCAGAAGATCTCAAAACATGTTATTGATGGAATTAGTACTTAAACAAAAGTGTAAGTATGCAGCAACTTCAATCAAACAAAAGATGAAATATTGATCATGAAATCACTGTCTCTGCTTCTTGTCTAAATACGGAAATAAAAGTTAAGCTATTACACTCAAACAAATCAAAAACTGCAAACTAATAAAAAGTAAAATCAAATCACATCATTCATAGTCTGATTCCTCGCTAGGTAGTCTAAGCTATGGCTTTCAGAGGTAATCATCAATAACATGAGCAATCTGATATCTAATTGCAGAAAAGTAAAACTAAAATCAAATCACATTAATTCATAGTCTGATCCCTCGCCAGGTAGTATAAGCTATGGCTTTCGGAGGTAATCATCCATAACTTGAGCAATCTGATATCTAATTGCAGAAAAGTAAAACTAAAATCAAATCACATCAATTCATAGTCTAATCCCTCGCCAAGTAGTCTAAGCTATGACTTTCGTAGGTAATCATCAAGAACTTGAGCAATCTGATATCTAATTGGAGAAAAGTAAAACTAAAATCAAATCACATCAATTATAGTCTGATCCCTCGCCAGGTAGTCTAAGCTATGGCTTTCGGAGGTAATCATCAATAACTTGAGCAATCTGATATCTAATTGCAGAAAAGTAAAACTAAAATCAAATCACATCAATTCATAGTCTGATCCCTCGCCAAGTAGTCTAAGCTATGGCTTTTGGAGGTAATCATCAATGATTTGAGCAAGTTGATATCTAAACTAATTAACAAAGCAAATGAATAAGACTGAAATCAAAGCATAACTGACATTGAAAAGCTAAAAAAAACAAAGTCAGCAAAGAGGTAAATCTCATGTCACTATTTGATGCAAAAACATGTAAAGAAAAACTAATCTACAATCAACCGGTTGAACACACTTACATGAATTAAAATTGCATGAATGGAAAATCTAATCTATCAAACTTGAAAGCAATCAAATGACATAATGAAATCAAAGCAAAATTACAAAATAAAATCTACTCTACCTTACATTCTAATGTGCTCCATGACATCTACTTCACATCTCCTTCCATGTTGAGAACATCAAAGCTTTATTCAAATTCTTCAAAATTACAAAGTGCAACAAAGCTCTCTAAAGCTTTCCAAAGCTATCTCACAAGCTAACAAGCTTAAGAACTTAACAAGCTAAGACTAACAAATGAAGGAGAGAGATCTCCTATTTATACAAAAAGATGAGAAGCCATCTCATTAATGAGAGTCCATGAATCTCTCCCTCTACCTCTAGAGTCCTAATCAAAATAGAAACTGATAAGACACGTCTTCTTAGAGTTTCAATACAACTAGGAGATGTGACACATATCCTCATGATCCCATGATTCTCTCCACTCAAATTCGAATTTAGCCTTAGAGTGCCACATAAGGGTCTTCTAAAAGCCTCATTACAACCTACACAAGTCAATAATCTCAACCCACTTGTTAGGTATAAGCATATGCACATTATTTTCTAATTTTTAATCACAAATTCACTTAAAAACTTAGAATTAATAAATATTGGAAAAACATAAATGTGGCCCAATGATAACGAAAGTGGGATGAATGTGGTGACATAGTAGTGAAATAGAGGTGATATAATGGACATAATAGTGAAAGTGTAATGGAAATAAATGACATTTTCAAGACCCAACATACCTCCCAATTGAATTTATTGCGTGTCCTCATGCAATATATATTACATTAATTCTTTTGATCCTTGAGCTTTGGCTTAACTTTGCATGATATCATTTGATAACTTCATATTTCTGCAGAGTGTTTTACTTGAATTGCAACATGGTTGGTTCTTGTGTTACAACCAATTTTTATTTTTATTTTGCATTTTATTTTGATCTTTAAACTTTGATAATGATATTTTGATTATTTTTGCAAAGTATATCTTTATTGGATTGCATGATGGTTGGTTCTTGTGTGACAACCATGATTTTGTTTGTATCCAATTTATCCTTTAAGAACTTTTTGAAAAGCCATTGTATGCTCATAGTAACAATGCAATAGTTAATATATGTTGGAAGTATGTGGGCTCCTTGAATATGATATGACATGGCAAGATATGAATATGAATGTATTCCCCCCCCCCCCCCAAACTGATGTATTGACAATTTTATGAAATGAGGAAGAGAAATGTTTTTCCAACAATTATCATTCTAGCTTTTTATGGAATTTTATGGTCAAAAGTTAGAAAATGACGTACGTTAACTTACCCTTTGGAATGGATGAATTGTATGTGTGGTGACTGCAAAATTCTGATCATATTCTTCTTCAAGTGGCTGAACAAGAGGAGTCATGGATAAAGAGATAAGATAACCTTTTATCGCTTCTACTAAAACTTGTTGAATCCACTCCAAAATGCTGAAAATAATAGTCTTCATGTCTTAAAAACTCATTGGCACAATTCCTACTATGTGAAAAGATGTTCTGATGTCGAACATAGTAGGAAATTATAGACTTAGTGGCCATTAATGGATGCCACTAGTCAACACGAGAACTCTCACTATTGATGACAATGGGAGTCAAGATGCCCAAACACATCTTGCTAGGTACGAATGAATTTGCCGATGTCGAGTCACCTAAAAGATCTAACGAACAAGGGACATTAATGTATTCCCATTGTTTGTCAGCATGAGAACTTGCCATTAAGGCATGCAAGCCTCAAGGTGTTTTTACAAAGAACTTAGACTCAAAGGACTATGGACTCAATCATTTGCATTGAAGCAGGGCTTATTTGCGAAATGAAAATGACAAGAAATGGAAAATGAAAATGGAAGATGGCAATGGAGAGTTGAAATGGAAATGGGAAATAAGCATGTGAATGAGCCTCTTGCTTTTATTTGTGGGTTATGAATGGACAAGAAGAGATAGAAAGTGTATGTGAATGTAAATGGAAAATATGGAGTGAAATGAGGTGAATGGTTTATTATGAAATATGGATGTGATGGAGACAATAGTATCTGAAATTTTTTCAAGTGTTTGGATCTAATTTTGCATTAGCATATTTCCTCTTTGTTGCTGATCATCCTCTTATGAAACAAATTGGTCTCTTAGAGAGACACCATTCTCTTGTAGTCATTTGTCCTTCCTCTTGGAACCTACAAAAAAAACTAATACTTCTTCTGCAATGGAAAGTAAGATTATCAAAGGAGAGAGATGGCCAATCTCTCTAGTTATGATATTTACATACAAAACTAAGAATTTGTATTAATGAAACAAGTTCTCAAAGGAAAAATCAAAAGAATTTATACCTGATTTGGAATTAGTGCCTCAAGTTGATGTTGCTTCTTTTCAGCAATTTATTTAATTATTTGCCATTTCAAACTCCAATGATGGATTTCTCATTGTGTAGATCTTGTTGAGATCTTTCCAACGATACTTGAATCATCAAAATCTGATTTTGTATGAGAAAGTTAGGCTGATTTTAACAATGAGGTTTTTCAGCTGCGGAATTGGACTTTAGCTGCGGAATGTCAACGGTTTCTGTAGCTAAAAATCTTGAATAAAAATTTAGCCATTCATCTTTCATCATCAGTCCAAAATTAATCAATACTTTCAGAAAAGTGAGCAATTAACTTATTCATTTCATTGATTCAAAAAAAAAAATTTCTTGACATGTGGCGACTTAGTGATAACACACAACTGAACTTCCCTTTGACCAAGGTCTTTTTCATTGAATTGGATCAAATGAATAGGACACCATCCATATACTAACATTTTCCCAGCTACCCATGTGGCTTGTTTTGCTTGATGACACCTGCAACCTAGAGTTTAACAAAAATAGCTGCGGAAAGTTGAACTAGTTGCGGAAAGTTGAATCAGTTGCGGAAGGTGGCTGCATTCCGCAGCTAGAAGACAGTCAACCATCAGTTTTGAAATTCAGCACGCAACCTCCAATTTGTGTATGATCAGCAGTAAGATCAATTGGTACCAAGGCATAGTTCTCAAGGCCACTGATTAAAGGAATTCCAAACATTGGATTCAGCCATATGCTAATTACTGATCTACTCAAATTACTTAAAACCAAAGCATATAATCCACCCTCGCTGTAAGCGCAGTTTGATAAATGTGAAGTGGAAAATAGTTATGAGCTTGATCGGCGCTTTTCATGGGATTACAGGTTGATAGAGGTCGTTTTATTTCAGAGTTTTTGGCTGAAAGTATGGTCAAACTATCAAGCACGCCATAATAAAGTTAAACACGTACACAAAACTTGTCAATGAAGACAAGATCCATGAGTACTAACACTTGTGCCGATATTTTAGCAAGGAAAACGCCGAGCATAGGAATCACTGTTTAGATGGGTGCTTGGAGAAGTTCGATTGAAATTGACAGATCGGTTTGAAAGAGGCATACTCAACCGGTTCACGTAATGGATGAGTTAATCACTAAACAGAGCCGTCTTCAATTGGGATTGTCGTTAACAGGCATGTGATGAAGTATGATTTCATTAAGGACGGGAGGTGTGTAACCAGGAGTTGAATTCCACCGCACAGTTGATACCCAAATTGGAATTCCCTACCCCAGACAGCCGAATTAAATCAAACATCAAACTATCAGTTCATCAATTGAAATTCCGTTTTTCTTCACGCAGTAGGCAAAAATGGGCTCCAAATAACCGATAAATTCTCCCAAACCACCACGAATTTCTTAAAATTGTTTCTAGGTTATCTAATCGACCTTACTGGCGAAAAAACCCATATTTTATTTTGTCCAAATTCCTCTCCGTTTGGCCAAATCGTGCTCTCAAAGTTTGACGTTTTTCTCTGTTTTGCGTTTTCCTAAATTGCTACATTCGACTGTGAAATTTCGAATCAGAGGTAAGACAATACGCCTTTGTTTGATAGTGGTAATGTACACACTGTTGATCCTTATTGGAAATTGATGTGGGAGACAAGAAATTTTCAATCCAACCACAGGAAAGGCACACTAATGGAGAACGCACTATTTGAAGAGTCACGAAGCCATTTCATAAAGAAGAGTGGAGAATTGCTGAACAAAACCATGACCGAGAGACTACACACGGGGTCTGTAATGTTGAATTGAAGTCGTTGAATTTGGAACAATTGAGGATAAGCATCAATTTGCCGTGGCTGCATGTCACAATTCATTTTCTTGGCTCTTTGTTTTACGGTTTCAATCCTTAATTTATTGTTTATACTCCAAGTGCAATCCCTTGTTATTCTTCATTTCGTTTGCCAAAAAAAACTTTTATGCTCTTAGCCCTACGTGGTTTTCATGG
>APFE031034357.1:0-43172 GCA_000404065.3 Pinus taeda
TAGAGACTCCCTGCGAGGAGCATCATGTCTTATTTTGTAATCGAGCTCTGCTCTATTGGAGGTTTCCCCCTCGAAGAGACAAGTGAACATTACTCTCTGAATAATAAAATCATTGCTATTCTGTGTTCTGGGTATCTTTTCTTCGCATATTCTATGTTCTGGGTATCATTTCTTCGCATATTCTGTATTTGGGTATCATTTGCAGGTTAAGAGCATAACATAAAATCAACCATATGTTTACTCTATCGTTTTTTATTAGTTTATTCGCTAAATATTTTATGGCAGAGTGATCTGTATATAAGATAACAAGATATCCAGTGATATAATGCCTAAATTTATTGGCAGCATGTATTACAACTAGAAATTCCTTTTCCATCATAGTATAGTTCAATTCAGCAGGAGACAAGTTCTTGCTAATATAGTAATATGGCTTTTTATCTTCTTCCTGCCCAAGGACTGCTCCAATGGTTGTGTCTGAAGCATCTGATGAAATTTGAAATGGGAGGTCCTAATTCGGTCCTCTGAGTCCTGGGGTTGTTGACACAAGCTTTTTCAGATCCTCAAAAGCGTGATCACATTTTTCTGTCCAAACAAAGTCAACATTTCCCGCTAGTTCATATAAAGGTGCAGCAATATGAGAAAAATGTTCTATAAATCTTCTATAATAACCAGAAAATCCAAGAAAGATGCATACCTCTATCTGAGTGGTAGGAGTAGGTATTAACAAAATTATTTGAATTTTGGCCAGATATACCTATATTCCATATTCTGAGATATAATGGCCTAGAATAAGTCCTTCAGTCATCATCATATAGCATTTTTCATGGCTCAAACAGAGCTTGGTGGCAATGCATTGCTACAGCAATTTTTCTAGTGTGTCCAATGTCGGGTCGAAATCATCTCCATATGGTGTAAAATCATCCATATATACTTCGATCCCTTCATTTATTAAATCTGAAAAGATGTCGAGGATAGATCTTTGAAATGTGGCATTGCATAAGCCAAAAGGTAAAACTCTGTAGGCAAATGTTCCCCAAGGATAGGTAAAAGTAATTTTGTCTTGGCCTTTAGGGGCAAACTGAATCTGATTGTATCCACTGAAGCCATCCAAGAAAGAAAATAATTTCTTTCCTCCTAAAGTATCTAATACTCGGTCAATGAATGGAAGAGGAAAGTGGTATTTTTGTGTTTCTTTATTTAGCTCTATATAATTTACACAAATCCTCCATTTTCCATTCTTCTTTGTCACCACTACAAGCGGAGAGACCTGTTTGCTATCAGATATGGGGTAAATAAATTTCACATCTAAAAGTTTTTGAAGTTCAGCTTTTACAATGTCTTTTAGATGAGAGTTAAGTCTCCTTTGTGGTTGGTGAACAGGTCTTGCATCCTTTTCTGTGTAAATGTGGTGTGTACATAACTGGGAATCAATTCCTTTCATGTCAGGATAATCCCATGCAAATGCTTCTTTGTATTTTCTCAGCAGTTGGATTAGCTTCTCTTCTTGTTCCAGAATTTGGTCGCCATTAATGTTTAAAGTTTTTCCTAGCTCAATTTCTACAGTTTTGCTATTTGATACAAAGGTAGTAGGTATTGTTTGATCGTGAGTGTCTTTGAGAGGATCTTCTTCTAATTCATTATCAAATGTTGCTTCTATCATATGACATTGTATGTTGGATCTAGATTTAGTCTGGCTAAGAACGTTGTTAATGACATCATCCTCTATTTGATCTTTAAAATTGAGGGCATCTTCTATGGTTAATGGGGATCTAATATTTTCGATGAGGTATAATATAGTATGTTTGTTGGTTTTCATTATTGTGACACTTGGTTGGGCTGGAGGATATAAGGCTAGATTCTTGATATTAGCCCCTCTAGTTATGGTCATACTACCTTATCAGCAGCCAATATAAGTGTCAGCGGTTGCAAGCCAAGGTCTGCCTAAAATCAATGGATGTCCATCGAGTCAGTTTTTAGGGTTTATTATCAAAAATTCGGTAGGATACTCGCAGGAATCAATGGATACCGTGACATCAAGTAGTGTGCCTTCTGGCCTAACCATGGATCAGTCAGCCAGTTCTAATAAAGTGGAAGTTGGTTCTACTGATGTAATTCCCAATTTTTGGCAAGTGGTGGTTGTTAAGATATTGATTGCAACCCCTAAATCAACTAAGGCATTTGCAAAAGTTTGTCCATTGATTTGCACTGTTACTATTGGATTTCTTGGGTCTTCATATTTAACGGGTGTTTCTTTTCCTGATAATAGGTCAGATAAGGTGCCAACTACTTGGACTATTGGGTTATTTGTTATTCTCCTTCTTGGTTTTTTTATACATTGCTCTTTGATGGTTTTTGCATATATTGGGATGTCTTGGATGGCTTGGAGGAGTGGGATTTTTATGTACAAATTTTTAAGTTCTCCCAGAATGTCAAAATCATAATGTTGTATAGGTCGAGGTATAATTAACTGTTCTGGGAATGGGGGAGAAGATGTGATTACTTGAGCATGATTTTGCTATTTGATCACATCTCTTCTTGTGGTGGTTGTTCTATAGGTAACTAATTTTCAACTTGAGTGGTTTTATCACCCTCTATTTCTATAATGCGCCCAGGTCTTAATTGAAGGTCATTACACTCCCTTAGATCAGTCTCTGGTGTTTTAATTATTTGAATGGATTGGACCAGTTTGTTGTTCGGATTAGGGTTGGGTTGGGCTGGGAGTTGCGGTCTTAAGTTAGACTGGGGGTATTGTTGTAATGCTGGCAGTGTAGGTTGAGGGAGCAGAATGGTTCCTACTGGCTGATTCATTCGTCTTTGCCAGTTTGTCTACCAGGCTTGACTTTGTGAAGTAGGAGGGGACCATTCTGTTGGATATACATTGTTTTGCCAATATGGTGGGGCATAGGGAAAATTTGGCCAATTGGACTGACTTGCTTGATTCGGCCATGGTGATGATGAAGGAAATGGTTTCTATGACCAATTTGAGAATGGAGGTTGATTTTGCCACATAGTATTATATTGCTAAGCATGATATTGTGGAGGCTAAAAAGAAGAAGCTTGATCAGGGAACATACCTAATTTTCACGGCTGCCATTGACGGTGCTAATTAAGTAGGTACATCAGTTCTGGCTCTTCTTCCACTTCCTTGTATAATGCTTTCAATCCAGGAAGTGAGGGACAACTCTCTGTAGAATGGTATTTTGTACAAATGGCACAAACTTGAACTGCATCTAATAGACACTCTTTATGGTTGTGTTTCTTTCTACATCTAGGACAGAAGATTGCCAAATTTTGTTCTACCTCTGCTTGTTTCTGCTTGGCCTGCATAACATCAAGTTGCGTTGTCAGAGTCTCTAATATTTCAGTTTTGAAATTTTCTAATAAATTTCCAATTTTTGCGCGAGTCACTCCTTCTGCAGAGATCTTGTTATCTCTTGTAAACCTGTCATGTTCTGCTAGTTTTAGTCTTGTGCTACCTCTTGAGCTGTTGATACATAAATCAATAATGTCAGCAAAATTTTCCCGATAAATATCTCCTTTTCCCATAATATTTAGCATTTCAATCTATTGTTCCTTCATTCCTCTAATTAATGTTGTTTTTAATACATTATCAAGTAAGGGTAATGACGCATAAGGAGATCTTTGAAGATTGTACTGAAAACATTCGACATATTCTTCTAATGTTTCATTCGGTCTAGCTACATCTAAAATATTTCATATTTTAACTCTCTAAACCTACAATAGTCCTGATATTTTTTCAAAAAATCATATTTCATTTGATCCCAGTTATTTATAACACCACTCCCCAACCCCATAAACCATCTTAAAGCAACCCCTTTTAATGTAGAGGGAAATAATTTCAGTTTCTAGTGATCGGTGGTATTGTCATATCCTCTACACAGCACATCAAATTCAAACAAGAATGCATCTAGATCTTCTGATGTAAGGCCATGAAATGTAGGGATATGCTGGAGTGGAATTTCTTTCGTAGGTGCGTTAGCTACAGTGTCCACAATGGGATATTGCAGTGTAGAGGTTTGGGTGTTTGGCAAATTATGGGCCATTTGGTCAAATATGTGCCAATAATCTTCTGGGATGTCTATGAGGGTATTCCTAGGCTAGCGAGGGGGAATGGCTTTAACAAGAATGGCCTCAACAGCACTTCCTTTATCTGGGATGATCAGAGTTCCTAATGTCTAGGGGGGGATTTTGATTCTTGAGGTTCTTCAGCTTCGTTATGAATGATTTTTGCAGCACTTCCCTTATCTGGGCTTCTTAATGGTTTAGTTATCCCAAGAGGAGATCTTGGTTCTTCAGTTTCCCCAGTTTCTCCTCTCCCCTCACAGAGGTTGCTAAGGTTCCCTTCTTGCAACAATTTTGGGCTAGAATTCTCAATTTCTTGAAAATATTGCTCTTCGATTTGACTATGCACCTCAGCAAAGGCTAGATATGGTGATCCTGTGGCTTGAAGGGAACTAGTAGGTTGTCTAGAAGCAACTTTTCTAGGTCCTACTGAAGGTTGAGATTATGCTTTCTTAAAGACTTCGTCTATAAAGGTCGATCGGCCAAGGGTCACCGACCCCTTAGCTTTATTAGACATGGGTAGTGGTTTAGGATTCTTTTCAGGCTTTTCCTGCTTAGTCATGCACACAAATCAAATGCTAATTTCTACCCAAAAACAACAACAAATTTGCAGGAAAGCAGGCATGGGAGCAGGGCTATTACATGCTCTGTACGCAGGTTCTTACCTTCCGTTTTTAAAACCCAATTCCCTCCTAGCATGTTCTTACACTACTCTAGAAAAGAAACAAATGGCTACACTCTTCCCCAGCAACAGCGCCAAAATTTCGAGCAGTAAAAAGGGTCTTTTTCACCTCTATTTACCCTACATTAATTCTCAATCCAGGAACAATTTGTTATCTCAAAGAGTGTACTCAGTTTGAGACGGTCATTTGTCAGAGTAATGCTAGTAGTATAATGCTCTAAATACAAGAGTAAACAGATGCTTGGAATAAAATCTACTTGCAAAAAGAAACCTAAAACTCAAATCATGCGTTCAAAAAGCTACAAAAATTTATCTGTCAAGGGTACAGTAATGGTAACTTTTCCCTATGTAAACTAATGCAATTAAAAAGCAATCAAGGAGAAGATTATCAATTTAGGAACTAGACAACATATATCAATGTTCACTACAGTCTCAGATGGTTCTGCACACTAAAGCGATGATAACTCAAATGACAGGAAATGGAACAACAACTAATTTTATAAACAAGATTGAACAACAAAACCTTAATGATTGCAACAATAATTATATCCTACAGGAATTAAGTAACAACCTTTACTTTGGGGATGAATTGAACAACAAATAGAAATAGAACAACAAACTAACAGAAGTCAGATATAGGACAACAACTTAAATCAGATATAAATGTACAACAAACCAAATTAAACACACGACACTCTTAATATTGAAAGGAACAGTAATATGAGCTTCAATACAACAAGTATGAATCACAACTATAAAGTAATAACAATTGTGATCACAACGGAATGGCAATCCCGAATGAACAACAGTCACATTTTAAGAATAAACCATATAGTAGTACCAATTAGGAATATACAACACTGTTAATCTGTAATCGAATAGTAATCTGTAAGGAACAGCAATGTTATATCAATTATCAAAAGGAACAACAATGCGATATAAAGTTAGAACAAATAACATAGCATTCCTATTGCAAGGAAATAACATTACTTAGTCAAGTATATAACAAAACTGAAATGTAAAATAGAAAAGTATGTCAGAGTATTGAACAAAGCAAATGGACGAGATCAAACCACACATGAATCGGAAATAATGAGTACAGGAGCAAGTGATCCACTAGGGCCAGGCCCTTAGCCTCCAGGGACTCATTGCTTAAGGTTACTGCATAATTAAAGATAGAACGGTAAAAAGATTTATATATTAAAACATCAAAATAGAGTTACAGTGAATCATTCTTCAAACAGAGTCGATGATCAAAGTTTCAAGTACACAAAAGAATTTCATAAAAATAACAATAGTTTCCCCTAGCTAACAGTGCTTCCCCTTCTTATAACAGTCGAGGGAGATATCCACGATACAGAAAATCTTTAAGGTAGCGATCCCTCAGGATCAAAGGATCCTGAGGGATTTGCCAAACTGTTGGTTCTCAACTATTCTCTTGTTTTCTTGCGCCGATTGGGTATGTCCTTTTCCTTTTTCTAGCTGTTATGCTCCAATTTGGATCGCCTTGTTTGAATGGAATTCCTTGTCAAAGGGACATCAGTTAACTTGGTCTTGTCTTTTCCTTTGGGATGGCAGTCTTCCGTTTTCTCCTATATCTGCATAGAAAAAGGATATTTATTAGTTATTTCACGTTGCATATAAACCTTCTAGATTTTATCATAATCCCTTGTCATATACCTAACTCATGATGTAAAGAGGTTATGAGTTTTGAAGAAAAGATGACAAAGTAAATGAAAATAAAATACCTTCTCCAGTGCCCAACGCCCCTCATTTCATTTCACCCCACACTACTTATTTACTAATTTCCCCCATTATCCCATCATTTCTTATGAAAATACACTTTCCCTTTATTTTAACCCTTACCCCTTGGTTTCACATTTTCCTATCAAATTACCCTCCAAAGTTCATTTCCCAACCCAAAACCCCCTTTCCCTAGTGTGAAACCCATTCCCCTTGAAAAAGATACCCTTTCCCCTCATTTTAAACTTGTTTCGTTAATTTCATCCCTTTTCCATTGACATTTCCCTTTAAAAATCCCCCCCCCCCCCATATTAATTTCCTCTTTCCCTTGTAAACCCACTAAAATCCCCCTTATCCTAAGCTTTGATTCCCCCTCCGCATTACTTAATTAACTCTGACTTATACCATATTTCACCTAAGCAACCCATAAAACCCCTTTATTCTCGATTTATGTTTCCCCATCCCAATATTAATTTTACATTAGAAACTTAGTGTATTTTTACAATCTCGCCCATATACTAATATTAAAATTTAACTTTAATTATTTAATTCCCTTTGTACATATATCCTGTATTAAAATAATTACCACATATATACCCCATAACCCATATAAAACCTTCATTAAACTGTCTTAATATATATCCCAACCTCGGTCCCACTCCATTAACCCACACATAATTTTAATCACCGCTTTATATCATTAATTAATTACAAATCAGTTGTAATTAACCCCCAGGCCCCGCAAATCTCTGCCTGATTTCCCTCTATGTAGCTTCACCACGCGATAGCCATTAGATCTTTCACCCCTAGATCTGACGGCGCACATCCATATCACGTAGACTTCCTTTCCATTCTTTACTAGCCCGAGAGCACGCGAGATTCGCGGTTTTGCTGAGGCCCCTTTCAGTTATGTGGCAACTTTGGGTTAACTCATGTGCTCTCATGGAAAAACCGCCCGACTACCAAAAGCGGTACGATGAACCTTAATACCGCCAACCCTCCAAAATCCAAAACTACCCACTATTCACTTATAATTTTCATGCCCAAAAGTTAACCGTTACCCATTTAAAATCCAAAGACGCTCATTTTCTCTCTTTTCACTTGTTTTTCACTTGAAAGCTACCAAAGCCTTCCTGCGCCACCCTAAACCTCTATAACTGAATTTGACCTTTGATTACCTTCTGAATGCATTTTGGACTCTTTCTATAGACTTCCCTGTTCCCTAAAGCCATTATCTCCCCCCTGCAAACCTGTGTTCTTATTAACTATTGGTTTATTTTTGTAGGTGATCATATAAGACCTGGACAAACAGTTTTTATACTAGTTAAAATCTTGTTTGTTCTAGATTCTCAAGAAATGTATTTGAATGGTTTTAATCAACAAAAAAATCAATACAGCAGCAAAGTAGAAGGAAACAATTTACATAGTAAAAGGTTAAAATACAGATGAAATCATTTTCACCAGAAAACAGTGAAAGATTCATACTAGCAACTCTACAGGACATATTTTACTCCTTGTTACTTATGTTTTATTGTAAAAGGTAAAAGTGAAAATATAACAAAGAAATAAGGTGGAAGAATTCACATTGAGTGTTAAAACAAAGATAAATCAGCATTAGCATATTCACATTTTTACATGAAGTCAAACAAGTCTCTACTAAAAATCACATTTACTAAAGACATAAAAGTAGGATAAGAATAAAAGATACCAGATGATGTGATTTACTATGACAGATAAAGAAATAGAAAGGTCAAAGTGTATCAGATGAAAGGTCATAAATAAATATGACATCCAGTGTGAAGACCAAACAACAAAGAATATTAAATGGTAAAATATCAAAGATTAAAAGCCACCATAACCTAAATAATAGGGACAGTTTTCAGTCAATTGAAAGGTGTCACTACCTTTTAGCATCTAGATATTTTACTCCTAGAATAAATCCTAGTCAGTTGACAGGATATTTTGTAATAATTTTTGTATAAATACTTCATAATTCGAAGTATTGAGGGTGGTGTGTGGATTTCTGAATATTGTTATAGCTGAATAATCTACTACCTAAGGGTTATTGTACCAATTTCCAGTTGACAGACAGGACAAGTTATAAAGAAACTTCTTTATAGGATTCATGTTTTGAGCTATCTCAGTGAAGTAAAAAATTCCTCTTATTTATGTTCTTTTTCTAAGTGTTTCATAAACTTAAATGTTATCCAAATTTGAATGAATTAAACTGGAAATATAACTCAGAACTTGTTTAAGTACACTCTGTTTTGCACAGTTGATCATTTATATGTTTTCTTCTAATATCCGGATTTGATAACCCTTAATTGCTCTCCCATCTTGGTTGACCTCTTGCACTTCTCTTCATATCCAGTTTAAGGAATCCTTGACTACTCCTTGATCCCGATTGGAAATCATTTCACCATCCAACCTTTGAGATATGATATTGCTTACCTATCTTGCCCTATAAAATTTCTTTATGGTTTTTTGTTGTTCTATTTTCAAAGCCTCATTGACTCCATATCCCAATGCAAAATAGACATTCATATATCCATCTAAGTGATCCCACCACCCAAATTCAAATCAAAACCCAAGCATAATCATAAGTAGCCTAAAATCTGTCAGGCCAGGCAGTAACTCCATAAGGAAAAAATGATTAATGTGTTTTATTCCATCAGTTAGGTCTTCATTATAAACATGAGGGAGAGACTGTTCAGTTCATCTCTCGATGACTGTTCATATTTCTAATTTATCTATTACATAAATTCACCCAATCACAAGGATTAGGTGTCAACATTCTCCCCCTTAATCTGAAGGGATGTTGGTGAGTCCAAGCATCATTCTGAATCGTTCAAGCTTTTCTCTTCCAAGTGCTTTGGTGAAGATGTCTGCAATTTGCTCATTTGTCGAACAATGATGGAGATGGATTTTTTTGGCCTCAACATGATGTCGAATTAGATGATATTTAGTATTGATGTGCTTCGTTCGATCATGGAATTTTGGGTTCTTGGCCAAATTTATTGTAGAGGTATTGTCAATCATGAGTGGAGTTGATTTTACTTGTTTTACCTGCAAATATTCAAGAATTTTCCTGAGCCACACAATTTCTTTTTTTGCTTCAGCTGCTGCCACGTATTCTGCTTCTGTTGTGGAATCTACTGGAACTGATTGTTTGTGTGATCTCCAGGAGACAGATCCTGATCCAAGACTCATAGCATATCCTGAAGTTGATAGCCCAGTTTCTTTGTCTCCATCGAAGTCTGAATCAGAGTATCCAATCAAGTTGAAGTCATCCACCTGTGTATACTTGATTCCAAAGTATTGAGTTCCTTTCAAGTACCTTAGAATTCTTTTTGCAACAGACCAATGTCCCTCACAAGGCTTTCGCATAAACTTGGAGAGGATTCCAATAGCAAATGAAATGTCTGGTCTGGTAGTAGTTAGGTAGTTGGGACTTCCTACAAGCTGTCTATACTTTTTTGCATCCTCAAATTATTTCCTTCAATAGATGTGAGCTTTAAGTTTTGTTCCATTGGAGTAGTAAGAGGATTGCACTATGTCATGCCAAACCTGTTCAACGATCTCCAATATATTTATTTTGAGAAAGAAATATGGACTTTGGATGTTGGGTTACTTCAATGCCAAGATAGTAATGAACACAATCATTTCAAAACTTTTCCCCAATTCCTTCTTTATGGATGCAATGTAGCTTTCATTGTTCCCTGTCATCAAAAGATCATATACATATACCATAAGATATACAACTGTTTTTCCAACTTTCTTGACAAATAAAGTTGCATCATCAAGATCAAAATGTTTGAAATTGAGTTTCAGAAGATGCTTAGTTACTTTTTCATACCAGGCTCGCGGTGCTTGTTTGAGGCCATACAAGGACTTCACAAGTTTTCATACTTTATGTTTATGTTCCTTCACAGAAAATCCTTTAGGCTGGGACATAAAAACATTCTCTTTTATATCTCCATTCAATAAAGTAGTTTTTACATCCATTTGATGGACTTTCCAACTGTTCTGAGCTGCTAGTGAAAAGAGTGTCCGAATGGTAGCCCATTTTTTTGTGGGGGCAAAAGTCTCCTCATAATTGACCCCTTCCTTTTGTGAAAAACCTTTTGCCACAAGCCTAGCTTTGTGCTTGTCAAGTGAGCCATTAGCTTTATACTTGTTCTTGTAGACCCACTTGAAGCCAATTGGTTTGGTTCCTAATGGAGGATCAACCAGCTTCCAAGTGTCGTTCTTTATGAGGGCATCATACTCCTTTTGCATTGCTTCTTTCCATTCATCATGAGAAGTAGATTCGTTGAAGGAAGTTGGTTCAAAATATATAGACAAGTTCAATTCACCATCATAAGAAACATCCATATCAACAAGTGAATTAGAGTCATCTACATCACCTCCATTTTGCCAGTTTGAATTTCTGGTTCCTGTCTTTCCAACTTCATCAGGATGAACACTTTCAAGTTTCTTTGTCAGCCACTTTGGGGGACCTTTCTCAGATGGTCCAGGATGTTCCATTGATTGAGTTGGGACTGAATCAAGATTGAGTCCCCCAATTCTATCAATCACATCACTTAAAGCATCATCTGTTGTTGGAGTTTCATGTGGGGGAGAATGTTCCTCAGAAGAATATTCCACATGTTGATCTAGTATAGGAATCCCCCCTTAAAGATGTGGAACCTGATTATCAAATTCTTGAAATGATTTTGGTTTTGTGAATCTATCCAAGCGATCAAGTCGCCGCTCAACAACATTTTCAGTTTTGGATGATTCAAGAAAAATTACATCTCTAGATACACCAAAATTCTTATTTACTTCATCATAGAGGCGGTATGCTTTGGAGGTGTTTGAATACCCCAGAAAGATACACTTACGACTTCTAGCACCAAGTTTGTTTCTATGTATCTTTGGTATCAAGGCATAATAGGTGGAACCAAAGACCCTGAGATGCTTTACCGAAGGAACATGTCCATACCACATTTCATAAGGAGTCTTGTTTCTAATAGCATTAGTTGGACATCTATTCTTTATATATGCAGCACATAGAACAACATCAGCCCAAAACATTATCTTTACATTCTTAAAGAAGAGCATGGATCGTACCATATTTAAGATTGTCCTATTCATTCTTTTAGCTACACCATTCTGTTGGGGATTATAAAGCACAGTTGTTTGATGTTTGATCCCATGTTGGCGAAGATATTGTTCAAATTCATTTGATGTATATTCTTTTGCATTATCAGTGCGAATAGACCCAATATGAGATTGTGCATCATTTTCAATCCATTTATGAAAATTCTTGAATGTTAGGAATGCATCAGATTTGTTCTTCAATAAATAAACCCAACACATTCTGGTGTAGTCATCAATAAATGTCTTGATATATTTATTTCCATTTGCAGAAGGAACATGCATTGGACCACATAAATCTGAATGAATAAGTTCAAGCTTCCTATGTGCTCTTGAATGTGAGTCATGAAAGGACAATTTGCTATGCTTTCCTAGAATGCAAACATCACATTGCTTAAGTTTTCTAGGAATTGTAGGCAAACCAGCAACACCATTTTTCTTCAATAAACGGAGACTGTCATAGTTCAAATGTCCAAATCTAGCATGCCATAATAAACTTGATGGAAGTGTACCTTCTTCATGATGAGAAATATATGAGAAATGTTGTGCACGAGCAGAAGTTCCTTGCAGCTTGAGAAGACTTTCTTCTTCTATTCCCCTCATGACAAGTGAGTGATCAAATGATTTTCTCACCTCAAGCTTGCCATCAAACATATGAATGGAGTGACCTTGCTGGCAGATGTAGACAAGAGACAACAAGTTTCTCTTGAGTTTTGGGAGATATAGAACATGATGCAGAAGAAAGTCGGGAAGACCAGGTAGTTTAAGCCTGATTGTGCCAACCCCTGATGGCTTGATTTTTGATTGATTTGCAAAGTATACTGCTCCATCAACATTGTCAGTGAAATCTTCAAAAAAATACTTTTCTATGAGTCATGTGACAGGTTGCTCCTGAATCAAGCAGCCAATCATTTTTCCAGGAAGCAAGTGAAGTATTAAACAAATCTTCATTTAGTCCAATGTTACATTGTGCCTCAACATAGTGAGCGGATTCAGGTGCTTTACCTTTGTCTGTATCATCAGTTTTACCTTTCTGTTGGTTTCTTCTCTGCTCAATTTTGTCCCATGGTAGCTTGCATGTAGAGGCATCATGTGATCCATTTCTTTTGCAGCGAATACAATGTAAATCTGCCTTTTCTCCTTGAGAATGTCTGTCCCCCCTGCCTCTGAAGTATCTTCCTCTTCCTCTTCGTCCACCTCTTCCTCTTGTAGAATCTTGAGCAGGATATTTTTCTTTATTAGCCAGGCATACAGTCTCTTCAGAAGATTCAGGGACTGTCTTCTTTCCAAAGGCTTTTTCTCTTTCAGCAAACTTTCCACAAGAGAGTCAAAGGTTATATCCTTGAGATTTCCATTTGCTTGCAAAGACTCAAGATAATTGGAGTATGTAGGATAAAGTGCCTTGAGAAAAGCAATAAGAGAGATATCCAGCTCAACTTTAGTAGATTTGATATCATGCTTTATAGACTTTATTTAAGATGCAAGAGCAAGAGGATCATTATTTTGCAGTTCAAGAGTGAAGAGTTTAATCATAAGTTGGACGACTTCAAGTGCAGAATGTGAATCATAGAGTTCTTTCAGCTTTTGTAAAGCTTCAAAGGCAGTTGAATATGATGAAATTTGGCGACTCACCTCCTTATTTACAGATGCTGCAATTAATGCATACGCTTTGTTGTTCTTGTTTTCCCAGATGGCGAGCTCTTTGTCTGATGTAGGCTTTTCTGTGTCACTGTCTCCTTCTCCGACACACACTCCTTTCCACAACTCATTGAATATGAGGGTGTGTTGTACCATCCGGGACCAGTCAGGATAGTTCTCCTTGCCAGTGAGAACTATTCCTATCATAGAGATGATTGAATGAATTCTGTAAAAAATTACTTCTGCTGATAGAAAAAGTACTTCTCCTGATAGAAAAAATACTTTATGCACTATGTTTCTTCAAATCCCTCCAATGTTTGATAAAAACATCAGCATTTCATTGAAATTTTATATACATATCACTTCAATGTATTACATATCATTTTAGTGCTTTAACTTCACAATGCAGCAAGGTAACATTACCATTCAAATGATTTTACATGAAAAAACTACGCATGCCCCATTCAATACAGCATTTGGATTTATATAGAATGTGAATTATTCAGATTTATTCTACGCCTTCTCTTACGCTATTCAATACCATTACACTGTTCACACGCTGTTCAATACCATTACACTGTTCACACTATTGAATCGTTTTTAAATATCATCCAAAAACCGCACATATATCACCTCAATGTATATCAATTCAAAAAGGTTCAATACGCAGTTCAACTCAAAATTCCAGCATTTTAAATAAAAGAAGTGTATGGCATATACTGGGCAGCGTTTCAAATATGGTGACATATCCGGCTCAATACATATCAGACAGACAACATTTCAAATAGCGTTTCTTTACCATGTCAAACAACGTTAAAATATTAGCAACAATAGTCTGCTACCATGTCAAACAGCGTATGGCATATATCGGGCAGCTTCAAAACAAACAGCGTTTCAAATATCAAGCCATATATCAAACAACGTTTCAATATATCACCATATATTACCAGCGTAAATGTCACTGTTCAAACAACGTTTGGGCCTCCAGCGTTTCAATATATCACCATATATCATTACCAGCAATATATCACTGTCAAACAGCGTTTAAAATATCATACCATGTCAAACAGGGTTTGATACCATGTCCGATACCATATTTTCGCTTGCGTTCTACTACCAGTGATATAACCGGCGATATTTTCAAAGCTTTACAGGTCTTCCTTGTTAACTTTATCCCAAATGCAAATCTTTGTTAAGACCTTAACCGGCAAGACTATCACTCTCGATGTCGAGAGCTCTGATACAGTGTTTCTCATACCTGTCAGACAACATTTCTCATACCTGTCAGACAGTGTTTCTCAGGCAGTGGACAGAGGAGCAGAAGGCAGGCAGTGGACAGAGGAGCAGAAGGTAGGCAATGGACAGAGGAGTTACAAGGCAAGGTTAAAAAAAGAACTTGGGACCTGTGCTCTGATACCATGTCAAGCCAGGAGTAACTCCAAAAAACTGATTCATTTATTCAATTAGCCAGCTATCTATTATATACATGAATGTGATCGTTCAGTTCATCTTCTTGATGATTGTTCACATTCAATTCCTCCAATCACTGGGGATTAGGTGTCAACACAATCTATGTATCACTAGACAATATATTTTACAATTGTTTGAAATTTTAATTATAGACAAAATTTATTTGTGGCTTCAAAACTAACAACTTTATTTGAGGTTGTTGTTGGTAAGAGTTATATATGAATTATATTTTCTTGAACTAAAAACTAAGATAATATACATTGTATAAAGTGATTGATTCTTTTCAACATCTTCTATAAACTCTATTTTCCAGGTTATATAGAATGCAAAGGGAGCAGTGGCAGCAGTTGTTTCTATCATACTTTTTAGAAACCTTGTCTCTGTTATAGGGATGTTAAGTAAAAGGTCGCTCTAATAATCTTTAATAGGGATAACAAGTTGAGGTCATTGATACTGGTGTTCCAGCTTATGAAGTCATAGTATCTCTATGAAATTGCTTTAAGAGATTGCTTTGTGTGTCGTCTAGTTTTGCTAAAATAAGTATTCTTTATGATCGCAACTCTTTCTAGATCCAACCAATTTCATTTGGCCTTTCACTTGTCTTTTGCATAAATATGCGGGAAATGACCTTGTGCAAATATTAGATGTCATGGATATGATTGGGTTCTTACAAGCCAATTACATCACCAACATTCCTGACAATTTCCGATCCAGATCTACCAGATGTAGATAAAGATCCAACACCGCGAAGTTAGCTAGGAAAGTCGCTAAGATTTGAAAGTCGTGTTGCAAGCAAGCCAAAGCAGTGTTTTCATATCTACGTTAATATTGCTTCTATAAAGTAAGATTCAATGCGCATATCTTGATCTCAGATTAAATGCATGACACAAACTTAATTATTATATGCTTTATTCCGATGTTTTGTAATATATTTTCTAGCGTAAAGTTCCTTAGATCCTTGTATGATTTATTTAATCAGAAGAACATTCCATAGATCCTTGTATGATTTATTTGATCAGAAGAACATACATTGGTACTTACATTTAACTACTCATCAATGTGGAAAGAAATCCGGCAAGAAACCCTTATTTGATGTACAGATTGAATTTCACACATTGAGAACGTTTATTGGAAACTTACAAAGTAGCATGATTATGAATATAATTCATATTTGAATGGGCATGCTTGTGACACATTGTTCATGTACCCTATTCTATCTATTCTACATTCTTGCACATGTTCCAAAGATCAACAAGAGATACTTGTGTTGACTTTGTTCCAGTGACTGTGAGTTTGAAATGTAAAGGTAAAGTGCTAGGAGGATTTGTATTAATCATAGTATTTTATCATAACGAGGGGATAACCTCAGTGTACTATATTTTGCCCCTAGCATTGTGGTTGGAGTACTAACTAGCATTTACTAAAATTGCATATCAATAGTAATGAAATTGCAGACCGATGTTGCATATCGACAAGAAGTAGCTCTTGTTTTACTAACCAAAATAGTTTTCACTAACAAGAAATATAAATTAAATTAAAAAGTATTTAATTGAAAAATATCTAGGATGGGAAATAGTAATAGTAACTTCAGTAACCTTAAAATGACTAATTAAAAAAAATATAACTTTAAATGATTATTTAAAATTAATTAAAGTATTGAAATCTACTGTGTTGAATAGTAATAGTAACTTCAGTAACCTTAAAATGACTAATTAAAAAAAATATAACTTTAAATGATTATTTAAAATTAATTAAAGTATTGAAATCTACTATGTTGATTGGGAAGTTGGAAGTGTTTATCACAAAGAGATTTAATTAAAATTTAGAAATATGTTTTATTTTTTTTTACTTATTTCCTTCTTGAAAATTAATAAAATGATAGCCATTAAATGGAGTAAGACAATGTAATGATTATTTTTGGGTTAAAAATTTATTATCAAATTTTATTTTTTTTACTTATTTCCTTCTTGGGAAGTTGGAAGTGTTTGTCACAAAGAGATTTTATTAAATTTTAGAAATATGTCTTATTTTTTTTACTTATTTCCTTCTTGAAAATTAATAAAGTGATAGCCATTAAATGGAGTAAGACAATGTAATGATTATTTTTGGGTTAAAAATTTATTATCAAATTTATTGAAATTGCAAATTTTCATTATAAGATGAATGAACTTTTTAAAAACTCCTATTACATTAAGCTTATACAATCGATAATATATATAATTTTATCAAATAAAATAATTGTTATTAAATTGTATGTTTAAATTAGATTATGATGTAATGTTTAGGTGCTCTCTAGGTTAGTATGGAAGAAATGTTGTAAACTCTAGGTAGGTCCTTAACAATCTATAAATTTAATATATATAATTTCATCCAATAAAATAATTGTTATTAAATTGTATGTTTAAATTATATCAGGATGTAATGTTTAGGCGCTCTCTAGCTCAATATGGAAGAAATGTTGTAAACTCTAGGTAGGTCCAAAGTTAAGATCTCTTTTCACTCTAAAAGAGGTTTGTGTCTCAAAAGATTTGATCCGTTATTAAATTGTATGTTTAAATTATACTAGGATGTAATGTTTAGGCATTCTCTAGTTCAGTATGGAAGAAATGTTGTAAACTCTAGGTAGGTCCGAAGTTAAGATCTCTCTTCACTCTAAAAGATGTTTGTGTCTCAAAAGATTTGATCCCTCTAGACTCTAGGTAGGTCCAAAGTTATTATTTCTATTATCACTCCAAATAAAATTATAAATCAAGGTCATGTAAAGCTTGCTATTTTAGAAAAAAAGATAAAAATAATGAGAATTTTTAACTAACCTAATTTTTTTTTATGTTTTAGAAAAAGATAAAAATATTTTATAATGAGAAATCTCTCTAGACTCTAGGTAGGTCCAAAGTTATTATTTCTATTACCACTCCAAATAAAATTATGAATGAAGGACATGTAAAGCTTGCTATTTTAGAAAAAAAGATAAAAATAATGAGAATTTTTAACTAACCTAATTTTTTTTTTTTATGTTTTAGAAAAAGATAAAAATATTTTATAATGAGAATAGGTCCAAAGTTATTATTTCTATTACCACTCCAAATAAAATTATAAATCAAGGACATGTAAAGCTTGCTATTTTAGAAAAAAAGATAAAAATAATGAGAATTTTTAACTAACCTAATTTTTTTTTGATGTTTTAGAAAAAGATAAAAATATTTTATAATGAAAATTTTTTCCTTTTGAATTTTTAACTGACCTAAGATAAAGTGAAATTCAACTATTCTAGAAAATATAGTTGAACATCCTCTCATAGATAACTTTATGGAGTGAAGTATCTTTAAGATTAATAGATAACCCTATAAAGTGAAGTATCTTTAAATTAATAGATAACCTTATAAAATGAAGGCTATAACCTTATGAAATTGAGAATCTTTAAGATTAATAGATAACCATCGCAAGTGAAAAAATCTTTAAGATTGGTAAGTAACTTTTCACCCTACCAAGTGAAAGAACCTTTAAGGTTCGTAGTGATTAACCCTTAAGGTTCATAGTGATTAGAATAAAGCTTTTTTTTAAATGAAGAAAATTCAGTTGGAAATACTCTCTTTAATATTACGAAGGGAAAGAATCTTGATTCATACATAACCTTTTTAATATTTTAGCCATTAAATTTTTAAAATAAAGTTGTGTGAATTAATAGATATTACGAAGTGAAATAATCTTTAAAATTCATACGAAAGGTTGGATATTTTAACCATTGAACTTTTAAAAGCAAAACGTGTGAAAGTGGCCTATGCAGGTTTCGAACCTGCGACCTTCGCGTTATTAGCACGACGCTCTAACCAACTGAGCTAATAGGCCGCCGTTGATTAGGTTAGAAATAATTAAATTTGACTAATTTGCTGATAGTTGAACTGTGGATAATAAGTTTGATGTACAGCCTCCCGACATTTGAAGATTAATATTAATATTAATTAATAATGATGACGCTTCATTACGAGATATGGGATATGAATAAGTTTGTGAAATTAGATCATCACATTCTTATAGAAAATATCACCTAAATCTTAAAGATGATCTTTATGCACTAAACAAGTTAACTTGTCCAACCATATTTTAAAGATAGCCTCTATGCCATGGTTCCTCCTATTTTTCACAAAGAGGACATATGAAGGAAATAAAGGCACAAGAGAATGTTTCCTTACCCAAAAAGATAAAAAAGGTGTGAATTTTATTTTACTTTAGAATTTTATTTATTTCAAAGTCACTAAAATTTTAATATATTTTGCATTTTTTGGCATTTCTTGGATGACAATTCTGTAATTATGAACTCACAATCTATACAATTAATTGACAGTCTAAAGGCATGAATAACTTCTAATTTTATAATCAGTATTGAATACCTTAACTTTCATAAATTAGAAACATATTTGACTATATTTGAACTAAGTCAGGTCATGCTTGTTCTTCACATTATATTTCCTTTCATGATGTTACTTTGGTTTTTACTATATATAAAATCTATTGACTACACATTATATAAGCTTATGTCAAGAAATAATTGAATAATTTATAACGTATTCGTTGATGAGATTACCTTCATATATGGATAAGAGTATGATCCAGAGTATATCATGTTTTCTCACTAGACTTCTAGTTGTGTAAAATGCACCTCCTAAAAATTTAGACTATCCTAGAATTTGTTCCCTTACTTATGCGTCCTAAGCAATCATAAACACATCATCCTCAAACATTAAACTTTCAAAAGGATATTCTCAACGTTAAAATTTACCAAGTTCAACTAGACTAAAAAATCTCAAAAAACGAGTGTTAAAGAACCTTTTCATAAATGGAATGCTTCAAAAGTGTTCAAACAAATTGAAAACGATACTTTAAACCACACGTAGAAAATATGATGGTAGGTTAACTCGATAATGCAATATAAATTAAAGAAAATACTATAACCTACTTCTACTATCAATTTGCGGAAGCTTAAAGATCGATCTAAGCAATATAACCAAAAGAAGAAGAATCAATGGCACAATACACATGAAAATACTTTGGGAAAATCTTCAGATAAAAACCTCACACTATTGTATTATCATACATGGTGGAAATACATAGGAATTATACAAAGCCTTAGCTCTTACAGCTAGTCAGCTCTCAGTACAATCCTCACAGATGCTCACACACAATCTTGGCTTCTCTCCAACCTTCCTCTCTGCCCTCCAAGCTCCTATTTCCTTGCGTTGTTCCTTGTGGATGATTTTCCTGTTACCAAGTGGAAAACCCTTTTTCAAAACTGCGCAATCCTCAAGGATAAATCCTTGACTGCATGCATGAGTTTTCTCCATGAGAAAACACATGAAACTGATAGCACATTGTCCTTGAACATTAATTTCAACTGGGTATTTCTCATAATAGACATGCATGAGTTTCTGATGAGGGAATCTTCAGTTAACTAAGGTAGAACTAGTTGAGTGCATTAATGCATCAACTGACTGTTAACTCATTATTAGTTCCTCAAACAATTTGGAACTAATTTATCTAGACTTAACTTAGTAAACTGAGTTAACTAATTACAACTCAAATATAAATCAATTTTATCTCCTTAATTTAAGGGATAAATCTTGCATGACTTTAGAAAGACTTCTAACTTGAATTTATCCAATTAATTTAATTTAAAATAAATTAATTAATTATTTCCATGTAGTTGTTAAGACAATTCGATTTTAATTCACAATTTAATTCAAGGACAAGTTGAATTGGAATATTCTTGTTCTCATATTTCAACAATCTCTCTCAACAAGAAAGGGATTATCTACCACCCCGATCCTGTCTCTATGGAACTCGAATTTACACATTGGCAATGCCTTTGTCAAAATGTCAGCATCTTGCTCCTCTGTCAAAATATACTATAGAAACATGATCCTCCTCGCTATAGAGTCTCTGAGATGATGATACCAGATGTCGATGTGCTTGGACCTATCATGAAATACTGGATTCTCAAAGAGTTTGATACAACTCTGATTATCACAATAGATCACAATTGGATCCATCCTCTGATCAAACAAACCAACTAGGATTTTCCGAATCCAGATGGCCTCACATGTTGCCTGAATTGCAACCATTTATTCTGCCTCTGCCGAGCTGAGTGCAACTGACCTTTGTTTCCTGTTGTACCAATAAACTGCCACTGACCCAAGGTTGAAAATCCCTCCTGATGTGCTCTTCCGATCTAATGGACTCCCTCCCCAATCTACATTAGTGAAGCCCTATAACTTCACTCCCTCTGTCTGTCTGTACCATAATCCATACTGAGATATGCCTCTGAAGTATCTCAATATATGCTTTTCCACCTTCCAAAACATCTTGGTAGGCTAAACCATCGCTTGACTCAGCTGGTTCACCGCATAGCACAAATCTATTCGTGTGTTCACTAAGTACATCAGTGAACCCACAAGCTTCCTGTACACAGTATCCTCTACCACTTCTCTTGAAGTAGAAATCTCCTTCCTCTAGCTACCTACTAGAGGAGTCTGCATGGGCTTGCACTTCTCCATGTGCAATCTCCTGAGTATCTCATTGGCATACTTTCCCTGAGACACAAACATATCCCCATCCTTGTGCCACACTTCCATGCCAAGGAAGTAATGCATGAGACCCATGTCTTTCATCTCGAATTCTCTTGCAAGGTCCTCCTTGCAAGACACGATCAACTGATCATCACTAGTCAATATGAGATCATCAACATAAAGTACGATGATCAACAACTTACCTTTCACCATGATCTAGTACAGTTTCGCATCCGCGTCACTCTTTGTGAAGCCCAACTCGGTGAAGTAGTTGTCTATCCTGGTGTACCAAGCATGAGGTGCTTGCTTCAGCCTGTATGATGCTCTCTTGATTCGGCACACATGCGACTCAAGATTGAAAGTCTCAAAACCTTCCGGCTGCTCTATGTACACCTCTTCCTCAATCTCGGCATTAAGGAATGAAATCTTCACATCCATCTGATGGATCTTCCAACCCATCTATGCTGATAGTGACAACATAGATCTAATAGATGAGTACCTTGCGACAAGAGAAAAAGTCTCATCATAGTCAATCTCCTCGACCTGTGAAAAGCCACGGGCAACAAATCTTGCCTTATGCTTCTCCACACTACCACTAGCCGCTTGCTTGTAAAGCTATCGGGAACTCACAACTGACTTGTTCTCCGGTCTCGGAATTACGAACTATGGAGTCATACTCCTCCACCGTAGCATCAACCCAAATCGACTGTTGCACTGCTTCCTCAAAGGAAGATGGCTTGGTCTCAACACATTCCCCAGCAAGGGCCATGTGTCCAGTGTACCTCTCAGGTGACCTCCTCTATCTGCATTGAGAAAATGGTGTTCCTACATTCTCTCTCGCATCCTCCAATTATCTATCAGCTTCTCTTATGCGCTTCCATCCATCTCTAGAAGACTCTGCTTGAGTGGACGTCTCCACTCCTGGAACCTTTGCAAGTGGCTTCTTTGCATCAGTTTGAGTCTCCTCCTCCTTAGGAACCAATAGTTCCTCCACAGCTTGTAGTTGGAGCTCCCTCTCAAGGGAAACTCACATGGCCTTCTGCTCATCAAACTTGAGATCTTTTCAAACTACTGTCCTCCGATTGGTATGCAAGTACACCCGATAGTTGTGAGGTGTATCAGTGTACCCCACAAATATCCCCAACTATGTTGTCATCTCAAGCTTCTTCTGTGCATCCTTTGTCACATGGAAATATACCGATGAGCCAAAGATCTTGATGTGACCCACATCTGGTCTCTTACCAAAGAAAGCTTCTTCTGGTGTCTTCATCCCAAGTATGTGATGCGGGCTTCTATTCTGCAAATAGACCGATGTGTTACATGCATCAACCCACAAGTGAAGTGGTAGGCCTTGGTCATGCAACATTACCCATGTTGCCCCTACAATAGTTATGTTCTTCCTCTCGACCACACCATTCTGTTGTGAGTTATGAGGTGCTATCAACTCTCGTTTAATTCTTTCCACTGCACAGAAGTCCTTAAACTCTTGAGAGACATATTCTCTGATGTTGTCGCTTCTCAAGGCCTTGATCTTCTTCCCTGACTCTTTCTCGACCAAAGCTTTGAACTCACAAAACTTTGTGAAGGTTTGGTCCTTCTTCTGCATGAAATAAATCCAGCATTTACGAGAATACTCATCAATGAAAATCACATAATACCTTTGCTTCGCTATGGATGTCATTGAGAATGGTCCACACAAATCAGTATGAACTCGCTCTAAGATAGCCTCTGCTCGATTGTCTTAATCATGAAAGGAAGACTTGGTGTACTTTCCCAAGGTACAACCTTTGCATGTGTCAACTTTCTCAAGTTTACCTTTGGGAAGTCCTGTAGATATCTGCTACATTATCTTCAAAGCCCCATGATGTAAATAGCCCAACCACATGTGCCACAAC
Source organism: Pinus taeda (assembly GCA_000404065.3). Classification (NCBI taxonomy): domain Eukaryota; kingdom Viridiplantae; phylum Streptophyta; class Pinopsida; order Pinales; family Pinaceae; genus Pinus; species Pinus taeda. The sequence continues at coordinate 23,211 of APFE031034357.1, forward strand.
TTGCCAATGTCTTGTCTTTACACCAATTTTGCTTTCATACTCAATGTTACACAATCATCTACCTCTAGTTTATAGATATTCTTCACCCGAATCCTTATCCTCTTGGTCTGAACCGTGTCTATGTGTCTTAGGAACACCTTTCCTTTATTGAAGACAACATCGTAGCCTTTGTCCTCCAACATCACGACTGATACCAAGTTCTTCTTTAGTCCAGGCACATACATCACATCTATCAAGGTGAGAGGAGCTCCATGCTCCCTCTAAAAAGCAACCTTGCCCACTCCTAAAACACTATACATTTCATCATCACCCATCTCTATGCACATCTTGAGGTCTTTCTCCTCCAAGGCACTGAATAACTTTTTATCACCAGTCATGTGGAATGAGGTTCCATTGTCAAGATACCAGACACAACCCATCATCGATGACACCATGCATGTGATGAGGGTAAAGTCCATTTCGAACTGAGAGGCTAATGCCTCACCTTCCAATCATTCTGAGGACCCCTTCTTGGACTTCTTCGATGGGCAATTAGTTGCATAATGTCCCATCTTGTGACAATTAAAGCATCTTACTTTAGACATGTCACTCTTCTTCCCTCCATGAAAAGAATTCGATTTGAAATGGGAAGACTTTCCCTTCCCTTTCCTTGCCTTACCTTGCTAAGGCTAGATTTTCTTCATCATGATTCTTGGATGAAGAACCATCTCATGTGCTCCTCCTAATCTCCTCCTGCATAAGATCCGACCACAGTCGTTCCCAATCTGGCAGTTTCTCCCTTCCATTCACAAAGTCCTGGTAGTTATTCCAACTCTTTGGAAGGCTAAGGAGAGCAAATATCACCATATCATCATCGACAGTAGTTATTACCACACTGCCAGGCTCATCTCTATAGGTGGTGAGCTTGTTCAGATATGTGGAAATAGTATCGTCCTTCTCCATATTGATTCTTCAAAGCTTATCCTTGAGCGCCAACTTCCTATGGTCATTATTGTTCTGGTAGAGATCCTTCAATGTCTTCCACATTGAAAATGAAGTATCCTTCCCATGGAGACTCAAGATAATATGGTCTTGAACTCCCTCACGGATGATCTGTCTCGCCTTTGCCACACACTTCTTCCACTGGTAGTTTCTCCCTTCCATTCACAGAGTCCTGGTAGCTATTCCAAATCATTGGAAGGCCAAGGAGAGCAAGGATCACCATATCATCATTGACAATAGTTATTGGCCAAGGAGAGCAAGGATCACCATATCATCATTGACAGTAGTTATTCCCACACTACCAAGCTCATATTTGTAGGTGGTGATCTTGTTCAGATATGTGGAATTAGTATCGCCCTTCTCCATATTGATTCTTCAAAGCTTATCCTTGAGCACCAACTTCCTATGGTCGCTATTGTTCTGGTAGAGATCCTTCAATGTCTTCCACATTGAAAATGGAGTATCCTTCCCATGGAGACTCGAAATAATATGGTCTTGAACTCCCTCAAGGATGATCTGTCTCGCCTTTGCCACACACTTCTTCCACTAGTAGTTTCTCCCTTCCATTCACAGAGTCCTGGTAGCTATTCCAACTCATTGGAAGGCCAAGGAGAGCAAGGATCACCATATCATCATTGACAATAGTTATTCCCACACTGCCAAGCTCATCTCTGTAGGTGGTGAGCTTGTTTAGATATGTGGAAATAGTATTTCCCTTCTCCATATTGATTCTTCAAAGCTTATCCTTGGGTGCCAACTTCCTATGGTCGCTATTGTTCTGGTAGAGATCCTTCAATGTCTTCCACATTGAAAATGGAGTATCCTTCCCATGGAGACTTGAGATAATATGGTCTTGAACTCCCTCAAGGATGATCTGTCTCGCTTTGCCACACACTTCTTCCACTCAGCCAACTCTTGTGCATTAGTTGAAGTTGGCTTTGGGATTTCTTGATCAATGAATTCCTTCAAGCCATTGTCTTCTAATACATCCTCCATTCTATCTTTCCATGCTATGTAATTCGAGCTACCTTCCAAGGCATACTCAAGTCTCAAGCATTAGAACACCATTGGCCAACCTTGAAGTACGATATTAATTTGATTTGCACCTGCAACCTCGAAGTTCAAACTTCAAAATCTCTTCTCAGTATATTGTTCACAGCTCTGATACCATATAGAAAATATGATGGTAAGTTAACCCGATAATGCAATATAAATCAAAGAAAAATACTATAACCTACTTCTACTATCAATTTGCAGAAGCTTAAAGATCGAGTTGAACAATATAACTAGAAGAAGAAGAATCAATGGCACAATACACTTGAAAATACTTTGGGGAAATCCTCAGATAAAAACCCACACTATTGTATTATCATACATGGTGGAAATACATAGGAATTATACAAAGCCTTAGCTCTCACATCTAGACAACTTTCAGTACAATCCTCACAGATGCTTACAGGCAATCTTGGCTTCTCTCCAACCTTCCTCTCCACCTTCCAAGCTCCTATTTCCTTGTACTGTTCCTTGTGGATGATTTTCTTGTTACCAAGTGGAAAACCCTTTCCTTCAAAACTGCGCAATCCTCAAGGATAAATCCTTGACTGCATGCATGAGTTTTCTCCATGAGAAAATGCATGCAACTGATAGTACACTGTCTTGGAACATTAATCTCAACTGGGTCTTTCTTAGAATAGACATGCATGAGTTTCTGATGAGGGAACCTTCAGTTAACTCTAGTAGCACTAGTTGAGTGCATTAATGCATCAACTGACTGTTAACTCACTATTAGTTCCTCAAACAATTTGGAACTAATTTAACTGGACTTAACTTAGTAAACTGAGTTAACTAATTACATCTCAAATATAACTCAATATTATCTCCTTAATTTAAGGGATAACTCTTGCATGACTTTAGAAAGACTTCTAACTTGAATTTATCCAACTAATTAATTTAAAATAAATTAATTAATTATTTCCAAGTAGCTGTTAAGACTAAATTCGATTTTAATTCACAATTTAATTAAAGGAAAAATTAAATTGGAATATTCTTGTTTCCATATTTCAACACCACAAACTTTCCAGCATTTACATCCACTTATCCTAAATTCCCCATCTATATGGAACATAATTGCACACATAGACATAAGGTTCTCTTAGACCCTAGGGTGGGATATTCACCAATTAAATAGAATATAACCATCTAGCTTTTCTCAACCAATGAGATTCCCCTCTATCTTCTTTGTTATTGGCTTGGATGCTAGAATTGAATACCACTTAGTAGTGTCAACTAGTTTTGGAGGGTAGCTGAAAATGGCAGGGCTTGACAGAGAAACATAACCATCAATATCAGGTGAAAATTCATGCATGGTTATCTATGAAGAATCACTTCATTCTAAAATTCACATATTAAATAACTCTACTTCCCTCACACTACTATCAAATTTGACTATGTCCCCAACTCAAGTCTTCTCTAATTCAAGTGGGCCTTGTCTTGTCTATGCATCAATGACCCATGGAAAAAATGATATTAATAATGCATCGATTGAGCTACTAACTTTTAATGTGTCCATAACATGTTGACTTGTAACATATCAACCAACATTGGTTCAAGATGGAGTGCATGATAGACAAATTCCTAATATGCATGGGGACATAGTTAATTGGAAATTGTGGTTATAGTTGACTCGTTACTTTTTAATTGTACTTGAGGCTCAAACATGTAGTGTGGAAAATATGAAAGTCCACCTACATGCATTACATGTGAATCTTGTAGAATAATTTGGTATTGGGGAAATTTTGAGGTCTAAAATGGGCCTCCTAAGAAAAAATGAAATAAAATAAAAGTTATGAATTTTTAAAGGAAAAGAAAAGAATTGTTTTTTAATCATATTTTAGACTTTCTCCTAATAGGTTTATTCAAATATCAAGTGTGAGTAATTGTTAAATGTGTAATTATATTTTCAATCCAACGAGTAGCCACTTTGCATATTTTTGAGTAGAACCACATCGAGAAAAAATGAAAATAAATAAAAAAAATGTGTTTCTAATTTTGCATCCAACAATTGCCCACACTTGAAATTTGAGTAAACCTATAATGAGATAAGTAGAAAATACAATTAAAAAAATAATTTTCTTCCTTTCCCTCCAAAAATATTTACCTCAACGAATGAAATCATCATCTTGAACCCTATTGGTTCTTTTAAAGATGATTTTGTTTGTATACTGTTTATTTTAAAACTCATTTTTTACCTCAAATTACCCAAATAAAAGTTCGAGGAGGTCTCTAGGTGACAAAATTGTCTTAGTTTAACACCATGTCATGGCATACTAAAACACAAATACAACTAATGGATTGAACATAGATTTCCACCCTTCATCCATTGTATGGTTCTTTTGTCACCAAAAACTATAGTACAATAAGAACCCAAATCATGCATTGGTGTTCATTAGTTATTGGGGTAGTATATTTTTACACTATATTGAATACCCTATCAAATGTTTTATAATTTACAATGTTCTAAAAATGTTCCTCACAGAGGAAAATGAAAGTCAAGGGCTACTGTTGGAAATTGTCACATTGCATATATCTTGTCATTCTGAATCTACTGCAATTTGAATGGGCTAAAATGGACTTCGGATGAAGAAGTTATCATAGAAAGAAGATTGCCTATTATCTTTTGAAAAGGAGGCAAATTCTTAGAAAAATGGCATAAAAGGCTCTTTAAGGAAAAATCACATCGAAGGGTTAAAAGGAGGAGTTAGACCAAAGGTAGAAAGACTCCCCCAATCAGCGATCTCCGATATATCGGGTTGGAGGTAGACGACATGTGATATCGGGACCCAGGCGGAGTTGATTGCAATAAAGCAAGATCGAATTGGTGGATTGGATTGGCACAATCCATGGTATATGGAAAGAACCCTTAGGCTATTACATATCCGATATGCCATGATGCGATATCAACCATCGGATCGAGGAGTCAGATCAACGGTTAGGATCTGATCACAGTGATTGGTGATCCCCGATACAAAGGGCCAATGCACATTGTGACTTGCGATTGCGATATGCCGATAAAGGGCGGACCCGATGGGAATTATAAGCGTGAATGCATAAAATTTGAGATCTGCTTTATTCAGATTTTCTTTGTATTTCTCATATGTTGAGGTTTTGACCTCTTGCCTAAGCGATTGCGATACGCCGATAGAAGGTGGACCTGATGGGAATTATGGACGCAGTTTCATAATATTTGAAATCTAGAAATGCGGGATTTCTTTGTATTTCCTGTGTATTGGGGTTTTTGGCTAATACGCCATGCGATTGCGATTTACAATGGAATGGCAGACCCGATAGGTTTATAGATGCAGTTGCATTCTATTTGAAGTCCAGATTTTGCGCCTGATAGTGTATTTCCGGTATATTTTTGTGTATTGGAATTTTGTTTTGTTTTTGGGTTTTCACCTGAAGAAAGGCCCCAATTCCTTTGTACCTATCCCTGATCATTATTTCACGCTGCAAGTGGGCGTTTTGTAATAATGATGCATTTGTAACGTGTAGAGCCATAGAGCCAGAAGCCAGAGGGCGAGTCAAAGAGACAGAGGAATGATTACACACAGAGAAACAAAAAGTCGTAGAGCCAAAAGGATGCCTCACAAAAGCCAGAGAGCACAATTGATAGAGGCAAAGTTTTTGGAGTCGCTTGGAGGTCGAGCGAAAACCAAAGATCTCAAAGAAGCCAGAGCGAAGAGCTAGAGAGAAAAGCCAGAGCCAGAGCCAGAGCCGAGAGGACAGAAAAGAGATCAAATGATCCAGCTGTTACTGGTGTCCAAAGTGTGCTAAAGATAAAAGAAGGTATTCCAGAGACAGTGAAAGAATTCTGAGGGAGTTGGTGCAAGCTAGAGCTCAAGATAGCTTAGAGCGTTGATTGAAGGAGTTTATTCCAGAGAAGCCTAGATCTGTCTGCAGAGTATGGACAACCAGTAGGATAAGATGGTATTCTAAACCCATAGGTTTAGTTGTAAACCAATGGAGTTGAGCATGGAGCTTGTAAAAGAATTTTTTCTATAATCCCAAAGAGCCTAGTTGAGTTGACTAGAGCTCATAGAGATGTAGCCCAAGAGGTTTGGGTGAACTCCATATTATATTGTTGTCTTATGCGTTTGTTGGTTTGTTGCTTTATTTACTATTATGTGTGTTTAAATATCAGCATAAGAAAATGTACATAAGCACTTGAATAGTCTAAAAACAAACACAAGCATACACCTATTTCAAGCACTTTTAATTCCACAATTGGTTAACCATAAGCTAGATCTTGGAAATTAATAAGTGTTGGAGTGGGAGAGGTTCTTGTAAGCTGACAAGAAGCTTTTAGGTCCCCATTTCAAATCAATTGATATGTGATCTATTTGTGAGCGGTGTCCTTTGGTATTCTATCTGAGGAACTTACCCTGTAAATTCCTACATGGTATCAGAGCTATTTGAGGGTCGTATCCATTGGTGATCCAAATTCGAAGCCAGTAGAACTGCATCTGACTGTCGTGTCCTAGATCTACTATTTCTTACTGCTTTTGAGCGAGAAGGACTTCCATTGTTTGGAGCATTATGTTCTTGAGCATATTTAAATTTAATAAAATATTAAATATAATTAAATTAAAATACTAATAGCTATTAAATATTAAATTAAAATTATTATTAAATATAAAATAGTGTTAAAACAATATAGAAGCAAAATATCAAAACATTTGTTATACTACTAACACTACCAATTTTCTTGATTTGTTAATTTCAACAAAACTATTTCTTTTTTACTATATAAATAAAATAAAGAGCCTAATACATTTACTTTCTTAAGGTCTAATAGACCGCATTGGTTTTTGTGGATGTGATTATTTATCATCATCATTAAAATATAATTAAGGTATAATTAACATAAAATTGAAGAACATAGAATTAAGATAAAATTAAAAAATATAGTATTAAGACAAAATTAAAAGTTACAAATAGAAAAAATAATTAATAATGAAAAAAGAAAGAGAAGAGGGTTTATGGGGTCAAATTAAAAAAGATTAAGTTAAAAAAAATAAATAAAAATTAGAAAGAGTAAAAAAAACACTATATGGGAAGGTACTCAAAAGAGTTTAAATTGATCCATTTTAGAAACTTACTATCCATTTATTATCATCTATATCTAATCCCCGATGTTAATCCACACATTCTTAGAAACCCATTTTCCTTCCCCATTCTCCTAATATGTTTTATTCCTCTTTGCTACCTTGTTATTCAACCCTCCTCTTTTCTTTCCTTTTTCACCCTTTATAAGTCCTTAGTTTTATTTTTTTAATATTTTCTAATCTAATCATTTTTAAACCCCTTAATCCTCTTCCCTTTCTTTTTCATTAGTAATTCTTTTTTCTCTTTGTAACCTTTAATTCTATTTTAACGCTATATTTCTTAATTCCATTTTAATTTTACCTTAATTCTATTTTAATAATCTAATACTTAATTCTTTATTATTTTAAAATTATTTCAATTTCAAGTTAATATTAATTCTAATACTAATTTAGCCCCACGAGGTAGGTGAGTTGGTAATCACATGGCGGTGAAGTTCGTAGTAAGCGGACTCCGTATTGAAGGTCACGAGTTCAAATCCCCCGGACTGACATTGGTGACGCGTTATAGCGGGCAAGGCACGAAACCCAGAGGTTATAGTGGTGGCAGCCAGAATCAACCCTGTGTCATGCGAGTTGCGAGGCTGTCCCAGTTGCCGATTCCTCTGATACAAAAAAAATAAAAAATAAAAAATAAAAATAAAAAGTTCTAACACTAATTTTATTTGACCAAAAAGTTTTACTATTACTAATAATTAAGTCTTTTAATTCTACATTAATTTATAATTAATGATATTTTAATAATGTGATATTTTACTTCTTTAATACTACCTTATTTTTTAAATATTTTATCCTAATTTATTTATTTTTTTTCCTAGAGGAAAAATGTAATTTTATTTATATAATAAACAAAATTACATTTTGCATATAGACAACTAAATGTGTATTCAACAAGATCTACTCAGATCTAATCAGTGCCAAAAAATAGCTTAGTTGTCCATAAAAAAAATACATATACACATGATCATAGGGGTCTATAATAGTCTAGAGAAAGATGGATAATAGTTATCCATATTATATCAATAAATTTGAGATAATCAACCTAAAAGGCTCGAAAAAATTACTATGAAAAGTATGACAACAATGTATATGATAAAAAGACATCTACAAAAAAAAAATGTAGCTATAACTATGAATTATTTTCACCCAAGTAAGGTCTGTGATAAAATCTGAAATGCTCATCATTTATGGCTTCTTCAATGTCATTTAACCCCTAATCTAGATGAAGGCCTTCCTTAGAAAGTCTATATACTTCCCTTTTTCTGTCCCTAATAAATATGAGTGCATGAAAAAGAAGAATAAGTAAGCTTGATTATTTGTAAATCCTCTAGAATATGAACAAGGTGAATACTGCAACATTGTTGGATCTCAGTAACCTAGTTAATGACCAATAAAGAGTGACCAAACACTTGAAGTTGATCACATCCCTTTTCTCTAAAAAAAGCCAGCAAAGAATGACAAGATAACAATTCGGCCAAATTGTTTATTCTCCTCCCAAACCCCATGCATATTTTGAAGTTGTGTTGTTTATAAAGATGTAATATATAACCACTTCCACATTAGTGTTCCTCCCCCTATTACACACCATCAAAGTAGCCCCACAGGCGATATTTATCAAGCTCTTCCAAAATCACACTTCTATACTGAGGGGAAGCCATGGGTTGTGGGAAATGAGACAAATAGCCAATGCTTCAATAGCCACTAGGTCCGAAATAAGAGGCTTATTTTGGAAATTTTCTTTATTTTGCGTCAACTATACACCCCAACTTATGAGTAGAGGTGGAGCCTGGTAAAGTTTGGTATTCCTGTTTTGCAACCATAAGCACAATTTCTCCTTAAAGGATGGCCCTTTCCACCACAATCTTGGCCAAGAACTGAGCTACACCTATACCAGTATCGGCATAATAAAGGGCATTCGGTAAAGAGATGCTCAATGGATTCACCATTTGATTTACATAATGGGCACCATCCAAGTCCTATCTTATGACATTTTCGCAAAATTTTCCAACTAGGGACTCTTTTAGCCAATATACACCACAAAAAAAGACGAGATTTTGTCGAACTCTTAATCTTCCATACACTTTTCCACCACCAATCCCCCTCTCCTTCCTCAACAACCACATTTAGGTGAAGATACTCCATCTTAGGAGTATATATGCATACTAAAGAGTGATCCTAGACAAACTCATATGCATCCTAAGAAAGTCTGAAATGAAAAATAACCAAGGCATCCAAGAAACCCCTCCATGTATCATGATATTCCTAATCAATATTCAAATCTCCAGTTGAAGCCACCCCTGCCTCTAGATAGAAGTGTGATTTTGATTGTTGATGTGGGAAAGCCAAGTGAAACTCTTGTATCAGAGTTGGTAAATAAGATCTTGAGGCAAATGATGGCTTATATTTCTACCAAGTCAAGGATCCCGACCCAACATCACTTTCAAACCATTTCCAACCTTCCATGCTAGACCCGAGGCGATGAGACCAAAGGAATTTAGCATTGCACACAAAATGACAAAAATATTAGAACACGACTTTTCTCTCAACCTAATCCAATCTTCCAAAGAGAAAGGGTTAATATACTTCTGAAAGACAATTGTAGTCCATTGGCTATGGGTGGATAAAAACCTCCACCCACATTTTTCTTCAAGAGCCTAAGAGAACATAAAAATGTTTCTGAGACCCCATCCACCAAGTAATTTAGGCATAGAAATATGATTCCACTTTACCCATGGGAGGACAAAATGATCATGTGATCCATCTGATAGAAATTTGAAACAAATCCCAAGGACTCCCTGTGGAATCCATGCTGAAGACATCCAGAACATAAGGATGCCTTTGAGCATAGATTTCAACAGAACTAACCTCCCTACTCTTGATAGCCACCTAAAGATCCATCCTTTTAATCTTTTGTCAATTTTAGCGAATAACCACATTTAATATTCCTTCTTGTAGAAATTAGGCTTCAATTGAAAGCCTATATCTTTTTAGTCCTACTTCCATCTCAACCATCTGATACAAAAATACAGCCCTAAGATTCTGAAGTTCATAGTCTTCCAGAATTTGAGCAGAGATAAAAGAATTTTTGATATTTACAACCATCCTAGTAGATTTCTCAAATATGGAAATAATCCTTGCTAATTTGACCACATCTTGAAAAGAGCCATTATAAAATATTAGGATGCCATCTACAAACCATAAATGTGTAACAGCAAGGGAATTTGTGATAACTACACCCTAGGATTCCCCTTAACATTTAGCATCCTCAATCAAATGACTAAGACATTTAGCAACTAACAAAAACAATAATGGGGATAGGGGATAGCCTTGCGTTAGGCCTCTTTGCACATGGAAAAAGGGATATACAAACCTGTTTATTAGTACAAAAAAAAACAGATTGATCTTAGGTAACCAATAACTTAGTTGATAAAATCAATACAGAAACCCACGAGAGTCAAAAGTAATTTAATATACATCTAGCTCACACGATAATAGGTTTTCGAGAGATCAATTTCTATAACAACACCTTTTAATCTAAGGGTTTTGATACTATGAAGGACTTCTTGGGCCACCCCAATGACTTCATGTATTTGTCGACCTTCCATAAACTCAAATTTCTCTTTTGATATAGATTTTGACAGTATAGGTTTAAGTCTCCTAGCAAGGATCTTGGATGTTACCTTGTAGATATAGTTACACAAAGAAATGGGATGAAAAGCTTCAAAGGAGGAAGGTCTATCATCATTGGGGATAAGGGGAATGAATGTAGTGTTGAAAGTCACCAAGAATCTACCTTCCCTTCTAGATTCATTTACAACTTGTAGTGGATCCTTACCAATAATATAAAAAAACTCCAAAAAAAACTCAAAACCCCACTCATTAGGCCCTAGACTTTTACCTTTCTGAAAATTAGATAAAAGAGTCTTCAACTCCTCTTAAGATCCCTCTTCCACAAGATCTCTATTATCATCAACATCCACAAATTTGGAAAATATTTCTACCATTGTGATGACATTGGCTATAGTAACCCTTACAGGCTCCTGAAATAGATTCTGAAAATGATCTCTTCCTAAGGAAGCAAGACCCTCAAAATTTGAGACCTCCCTACCATCCCCATCTTGTAGATTCCATATTCTATTACACATCTTCCTTCCATTGGAAGAATTTGGTGTTCTTGTCCCCTCCTTCAATCCAAAGGGCATTGCTTTTCAATATCCATGAAGCTTCTTGCATCTCAAGGATGGAGTTTTTGCATTATTCTAAGTGAACTAGAGCTTCCCTAGATACTGCTTTCAAGAGCCCCCCATCTCCATAATCGTAGACAATAAGAATATCCCTCTCGATGTCCAAAATTTCCTCCTCTTATTTCTTGTGTTTAATCTTCAACCAATCCATGGCATTACTCTTAACCTCTTTAATTTTTCTTTAACTATTAAGCAGTCAAATAACCATTTTGTGGATCATTGGTGATCCAACCATATTTGAACAAATTGAAAAACTCTTCCTCTATTATCTATGACGAGTTTAATTTAAAGGGGTTGCTAGTCTTGGGGCCATGATCTTTAAGCTCCAATAAACTAGGATAACGATTAGATTCCCCTTCATATCTTACCCATTGTGGAAGGATATTGAAATGCTCCACCAATGTGCAAAAATTCCTTGAAATGCCACAACTGGAAATATTACTTCTAATTGATAAACTAATTATGCAATTTATTTTGTTAACGAAAAAATAATTAAATATTCACAATACAATTTCTTCACCAAAAATAAATGTGGCAGAAGAAAAAATAAGCCCTAATAAATACTAACACAAACACAAAAATTTTGACACCATTATTTTTTGGATAAATGTCCCCGAAAAACCCCAATGTGGGAAAACTAGTGCAACAATGAGGGTTTTTATTATTATGTCGCAACATAATTTTTGAGTACAATAAAATGTCATAAAAATGGCGATTCTATATGAGAGAAATACTGGAAAAATATTTGAGGCAATTTTACCCTCACTCCAAGCAATCTCGACTCATTCTGACCTCTAAAAAACAAGTCGCCCAAACCTGCGCAGACTCTGTGTCACTTCTGTACAGACCCTCTCACGCTCAACCCATAATTACTTCTAATCAAGTCATCCTTCTTGTTACAGAATCTAGAGGAGAGGAAATAATAAGGGTGGGAATCAAGATATATTCAGATTGATTGGAAACATTACTTTCACACCTGGAGAATCTTGACTTCTTTTGAGGATGAAAATATTCTTCATGATCACTTGGAGCATTTCTTCTTCTTCTTTCATCTCTTCCATTAAGATAATTCCTTCGATCATCTCTTCATCTTCAATCATCAAACCTATTGTTGTTGCTTCTAGTGTTGTAACATGGACCATTCTTCTTCTCGGGGAAATCTCGAGCATTGAGGAGGATGCTTTCTTTAATTTGATGGACCTCCTTTTCCTTTCTTATTCTTCTTTTCGTAAGTGATGAATGCAGTGGGCTCTCCTTCTTCATGTTTTTGTATATGTTGTCACTGCTACAAGACCCTATAAAATTTTGGCTCACACCAAATTTCGGAGCCTAGCTTGGTCTTGCATTTTTTCATCGCAAACATTGAAGTCCATTCCATGTGTTTTCTTTAAGTGTTTTGGTCTTTTTGCAAAAAAGGAAAAATGTTGTATTTTCGCATGTTAGTTGTTGCATAATGTGTAAAAGTTTTTTTTGTGGTTTCAAGGGGTTATATTTGTGTGAATTAGTTGATATAACCATGTAAAAATTAACCGCACTCATTCTCAAAGTTTTAATCACTGTCGCACAAGTGTTGTCACGGTCATCACAAAGTGTATCTTTGGTGTCACACTTGTTGTAATTCATCACAAAGTTGTCATGCTGAGGGAAATGTGTGGTTCATGTGTCATGGATAATCTATTTTGTTATGTCGTCAAGTGTTCTAAGTGTGTGGTCACAATTAAGTCATGTCATTGATCACATCAATTCATAGATCCCACACTTAGCCAATTTTCAGGAATTTCCCAACAACTCAACCTCATCCAGCCTTCCCCAACTAAACATTGCACAATTCCAACCCTCAATATGCATCCTTGTCCCTTACCATTGTGCAATGCGCAGTTCCTACCTCCCAAGACTGTGCACTGCACGATTCCAACGCTCAAGCCCGGACCTTGGCCCTCATAATTGTGCAATCCATCCCCCATCCTGGCCTCAACTACGCATTACATAGTCTCTAAGCTCAAGCTTAGACCTTGAACTCTTTATATGCACAATTGCATAGTTACGTAGCTTCCTTTGCCTTCTGTAATTTTGCAATGGGTTGAACCAATGCCCATCCCCTTAGCTTGATGAACTGACCTCCTAGACTGCACAATTTTGTTCCTCAGTCTAGCTTGGACTATGCATTGCGTAGTCTCAAGGCTCAAGCGTCACCCCTGAGCTCCTAAGCTACGCAATTTCCCAGTCACTAAGCCTCTCTCCCAACCTGCAATCCGGTTTCAACTCAATCAGTGGATCAACCTATGTTATCTTAGACTAGGATTTTTATCGAACTGATGTCTTCTCGTCATGAGTGAATTGTAGATATAGGTACTCTATCATACCATGACAAGCTGATGAAGAAGGATATGGAGAAGGGAAACATGTTGAAAGGCACCTATGTAGCTCATTATGCAAGTTGATCAATCAAGAGAAGTCAAAAGGGACACTAGTTTGTGACCACATCTCAAGACTTGATAGCATTGAAGACTCCTTGAGTATAATCCATAAGGAGGTCGACAGAAGAGCATCCTCAAGAATACATATAGAGAGAAGTAGTAGAAGTGGCTTGACATTTCCATGTCATCAAGCAATCCATGTTAGCAATGGCATGTCATGTCATGAGTTGTCATATACCACATCATCATTCTGGATTATGTAATTATCAATTCAAAATGTATTGTAAAGTGGAAGTCCAAAGGAAACATTCAGAATATGAAGAGTCATGGAAGTCAAAGAGTCACAAGGAATGTGAAGCATCACCTCATTGGTTATATATACACCTTCATTGTATGAGCAAAGGAATTTTCACCTTGACTCCTCCTGCAAGGCATTAGAGAGACAGACTAGTTCTTTTGGGGAGCAAGGGGTGGTTCCAACTCTCCACTATTGGAGCTAATGATGTTCATTGTATATATGTGTCTTGGAACTTTTACTTAATATGAGAAGCCTCATGGCCAACATGTTCTTCATTCATGGATTATGAATATTTGTAAGACTATTTTGTGGACGTTTGTAATTCATGTTTGCTTTCATCTATGCTAAAGTAGTTGAACTAATTTGGATATTTTAGTACTTATCATATTGAGAATGTGTTCCAATGGTTACTATTATTGTCACTTCCTTGTGGACTATTCCATTGGATATTAGAAAAATCTCTCTTATTGATTGATTGTATTTACTATTGCATCTTTGCGGACTATTCTAGTGGATGCTAGACAGATTCTTCTTGGTTATGTGTGTCTCTACTAGGATGGTATTATTACCTCTCTCTTAGAGGCTCACTTTTTTCTCTCCCTCTGTAATAGAAGAAACTTGACAAACTTATGATTGAAAACTCACCAAGCACACTCACTTTCTTTTCAAAGTCACATTCACATTTCTCTATCTTTCTAATAGTTAGAGCCAAGGAAAATCTTTAAGAAACCGACAACCATGCAATATTCCAGATGGGGATCCTATCCCACACGATGTGAGGTCTAATTGGGACCACATATTAGGGAGACCCCTTGAATGCTAGCGGGTCTAGCACCGTCAACAATATCCTGCCTCTAGAAACCATCCTTAATTCTTCTTGAGTGAGCTTTCCAACAATCTCATCAAATGATGAAAAACCATTGTTGTTGCTTATAGTATTACTGAATATTTCCCAAATAGGAGGGATACCTCTAAGAGTAACACTCACCAATTCCCTGTCAGACATAATTTCTCCAACTCTTTGAAATTGATCTCTAAGATGAGATATCCTCATAATGTAGGATTGCATAAAATCTCCTTTTTTTATCTTCATATATTTGAGTTGGTCTTTCAAGGAGATGATTTCATTCAAATTTTTGAATTCAAACATGCCAACTATATTATCATACGTCCTTATACTTCCTCAAATTTCCAACATATTCAAGTAAACTATCTTCTAAAGCATCGGTTGTAATTTTCTTTTCTTTTAACTCACCTTTCTTGTACTTGTTGTTGGTGGCAGCGGAAGCATTCTCTGAAGGCTCGAGTACTTTTCCTTGAATGTATTCCAAAACATCATTGTTATTAGCTATGATCTCCAACTTGATTTTCCATGTAGAAAAGTTAGATGAGTCACCCAACTTCTCATGTTCCTTGAAGAAAGAGGAAGACATATTGAATTGACTAGATATTCTCCTTCAACTTTCCAAAGATTATTGCTTCAATGCTTGTCTCCTTTTGGGCTTGTCCTTTACCTTAGCTCTAATACCATGTTAATTTTCAAATTGTTCTATGTTGTTTCAATTAATTTAGCCTAATTCAATTCTTCAATTAAAAATATTTTCAATAACAATTAGTGTTTCCAATCATCAACATTAATTGAATATAGAATAGTAAATTCAATGACAAAGGAGACAACCAAAACATCAACAAGAGACACCAGGTTTGGTCAAAGACTAGGGAAAAATCGAACAAGGGGGGAAACCCTTTGAAATTATTCTTCTATTAGATTGTTATAAAATGTTGAACGTAAAGTACAATGAGCCCAATACAATATCATCCAATAAAATTATCCCAACAACATTCATAAATATGTTTATGGCATCAATATAGATAAGAGACAACTTATCATGTTTGCAGTCAATTGCATTCAACTATGGTCAAATGTCAAATTTTAGCCATACTTTCTAGTCATAAGGAGGAATATGCATGCGTGCGACTGAGAGCTTCCAGTCACTACCTTGAGCCTGCAAGCTTGAGGCTACAATCGAAAATTTCCTTTGACAAGCCTGTGGCTGAGACCATAAACCCTAGAAACATGTGCGAGCTTCAAACCCTGTAATCTCAGACATGTGTGAAACAATTTCCTTGACCTAGCCTCAGACCTGTGCGAACCAATCAAATGAGGAAGAGAAGAAGAAGATGCTTGGTGATGTTTAAATGAGCTTGAGGTCACTTGTATTTATAGGATTCTAAGGGTGTTCAATATTTTGTTAGGGATAACTTGTCCAAATGTGCATATGTGAACTTTTATTCATAAGTACACTTTCCCTTAACCAAATTGAGTTAGTCAAAATTGGTCCTCTCGAAAAGAGGAAACTAGTAATGGTTGAAATTTGTCACTAAGCTACCAAATTAACACACAACATTAATCTCACATATGGATAAACATGTAAAAATACCACAACCAACACTAGGGTATAAATTTTTAATTAGACATTTTAAAAGTAATGTTTATAATTACAAAAAACATATTGTTATATGTATTTGAGAAAAAGAGGGAATATTTCATAATTTAAAAATTAAAATGTAAGATATAGTTGTATATGATTAACTAATCTTTTATTTAGCTAAATGGGCATATAAAGATGCTTGATGATGTCAAAATGAGCTTCAAGTCACTTGTATTTATAGGCTTCCAAGGGTGTCCAATTTGTTGTTAGGGCCAACCTGTCCAAATGTGCATATGTGGACTTTTCTTCATAAGTAAACTTTCCCTTAACCAAATTGAGCGCTTCAATAGTCAAAATTGGTCATCTCGAAAAGAGGATTCTAGTACCATGGTTGGAATTTGTCATTGAGTTGCCAAATTAACACACACCATTAATATCACATCTGGATAAACATGTAAAAATACCACAACCAACACTAGGGTATAACTTTTTAATTAGACCTTTTTAAAGTAATGTTTCTAATTACAAAATATATTATTATGTGTTTGAGAAAAAGAGAGGGAATATTTCATAATTTAAAAATTAAAATGTAAGATATAATTGCATATGATTAAGTAATATTTTATTTAGCTAAAGGGGTATGTTGAACG
The DNA here is from genome assembly GCA_000404065.3 of Pinus taeda. NCBI lineage: Eukaryota > Viridiplantae > Streptophyta > Pinopsida > Pinales > Pinaceae > Pinus > Pinus taeda. The sequence continues at coordinate 40,394 of APFE031034357.1, forward strand.
GTTGTCACTGTTGGAGATTTAGCTAGTTGTATGCCAATGATTGTCCAGTTCAAAATTGACTAGGTGAGGTACACTAGTTTATGTTGTTGATTTTACTAGAGATGCCTTTCATGAATGAGGGGAAGCATCCCTTTGGTTTACATGTAATTTTTTCCTTTGAAAAATGATATTATGATATTTATTATTCACACACATTCATCTATATAACATGTCTCACAAGTACAACAGGTTAGCTTAACCAACTATCACCAATGTGATTGAGCATTTGGCTAGTTCTATGCTAACAAGTGCATAAATCAAATTTCCCTTGAGATGTACTAGCTACATGATAAGATTAGTAAGTATGTTAGGCATGAATATTGGGAAGCATCCTTAGGATCCTTTGGAAGTTTGACTCAGAAAAGGATGTGGCTTGCAAAATAGGATGGCAATTCAAATAAACATACATATTCATCTTGCAACCAATCAAATATTATATTAGTAGGAGGGCCACCAACATAGTGTATATATAGTAATTGTAAAACTTATCTAGAAGATTCAAATAACCTTGAATAGGTCTCAAAGGGCCTTCATTTACTAATGAGGTCATTGGAGGTTTTTTTCCCTTTCGCTAGTTTTTACATGACTTGAGGGACTAGCCTTTGGCTAAGAAACCATGACCTAGGGGAATTTAAGCTATCAAAATCACCTATGGATCACAACCGACCTAGGATATGCCAACTCATAACACTGCTAGATTTTTGTATTGATGAGATTTCAAACTATTGATCTTCACATGAGGAGTTCCTTAACATAACACCATAGCAGCAATTTTTCTATGTCTTATTGGTTGAAGTTCTTGGAGTATTGATATATTCGTTGGAGTTCTATTTTCATTGTCATTTTCTCTAAAGAATGCCATGTTAAAAGGAGACTATGTTAGGTACAATTTTAAATTAATTTGACATAGTAAATACACCTCAAACTTGAGAACTAACCATAAAAGTTATGTGGTGCAACCTCTTAAGGTGTTTATGGAAGAATTTTAACAACAAAGAAATAATAATCGAATAGAGTCATGGTTCAATAATGAGTTCAATTTTGGAGTAAGTCAACCACTAAGGTTCTGTTCTTGTTGAGACTTACTCTACTTATTTGACATGTTATGGTAAAGAGATAACCTTATATGTAAGTTTGAAGCAAATTTTGGTGGATTAAATCCCCCTTGAAACCACTATCCTTTTTGTCAAATGAAATCATGGTTCAATACAACCCACAAGCTAGTGCCAAGAATCCACAAATCAACACCTACTAGGAAACTTATGACTTAGAAAGGGTTAAGATGTTTGAAGACATACCCATGAAGAGTCCCATATATATATATATATATAGAGAGAGAGAGAGAGAGAGAGAGAGAGAGAGAGAGTTATTATTGCTTTTAAGTATAATATTTTATATTCTATAGTATTATGCACTATTCTTTTAAAAAGTCTCAAGAAATTAACAAAAAAGTTGAGTGATTTTGTATTATTGATGCTTAGACACTAAAAAAATGCAATTTAGCTTTAGGAAACAAAAACATTAGTATTTAAATGCTTCTCTATAGTAGTTTTTCTTCCTTGATGATTATGTTAAAAGGTGTTCTTTTTTAATAAAATATCTATATATATAGAGTTTTCATTGCTTTTAAGTATAATATTTTATATTCCATAGTATTATGCACTATTCTTTTGAAAAGTCTCAAGAAATTAACAAAAGGGTTGAGCGACTTTGTATTATTGATGCTTGGACACTAATGAATACAATCTAGCTTTAGGAAACAAAAACACCAATATTTTAAATGCTTCTCTCTATAGTAGTTTTTCTGCCTTATATTTCTTTTTTTAAGAATTATGTTAAAAGGCGTTCCTTTTTAAATAATTTATAAGTTTTTATAGTTGTGTAAGAAAAATGCAAAACACTTTGGGAGACATACATGCATTTTGTAAAGAGATTATGTCGTGCTCTCACAAAAATGATTGAGTAATAACTTATTCAAACATTTTGTACTTAATCTAAGTCCTCATTATTAATTGTTTTCCTAATACTTGAGGATGAATTGTATTTCAATAATTATTGAACACCTATGTAAAATATGTAAAAGTTAAAATAATACCAAATATAAAAAAGAAAAACAATAATCACAAGAATCAAATATTTAACACTTAAACCCAAATGCATATTTCGAGTTGCAACTTTACTATATAGATTTAAGTTCAATATAATAGAAAAACTAAATAAAAATAATAATCATTTTGTCCAATCATCAATATCCATTGTCAATAAGAATATATATCTTCAAAATTTATTCGAAATAATTATCGGAATCTACACAACTTTTATTTGAAGTATGATCCATAAGTCTCCAAATCATTAACAAATTCTTTTGCAATGTGAGAATATTTCATAAATTTATCTAAATTTTAAAAAATTTAAAAACAAGAGTATAGTTTCTGTATTCAAGCTTTCGTGATCCATAATGAATTAAATAAAGTATTTCAGTAGAAATCACATGAGAGAATTTTTTGGCTGACGCGTTTCGAACCAACAAGTGTGGTTCATCATCAAGACCAGATGAAAATGCAGACCATGGCAAAGGCTTAAATAGAGAGCAATGTAGAGACATAATTTCAAATAACGGCTATATTTGAACAATTTTGTTTAAATTATAATATTAATCTATTAATATAGTAAAAACAATTATTATTAAGTAACCGCTATATTAAAGGGCTAGTTTTTGAAAAATATTTAAATAATGATA